>BMAO01016339.1:0-50733 GCA_019973975.1 Trichonephila clavata | reverse complement strand
AAGATGTTTTGAAGTAAATGTGAAATAAAATTGTTCATAACAACTAAAAAGTATTTGAGTTGTTGTTGGGGTGTTATTTAATAATCCGTGGTTCTTTAAAAGCAGTCTCCCCCACACTCAACTTAAATTAATCTCTGCAGATGCTTAAAGATCCCATACCGAAGACCCATCTCTAAATGGTGTTTCTTTAAAAGAATAATAAATTCTGATTTTTAGATACGTTTAATACGTTAAATGTGTTTGACGCCTAACACGGTTCGGTTCTCAAAATATCTGCTAGGAGTTTAATAAAATAAATAAGATTGGACTGATATATGAAGTTGCTGTATTTTACTCTTATGTGACTAATAATTAATACTAAAATTTATATAAATTTTAAGAATTACCTACGGGTGCTTACGTTGTAAAAATAGTTTCTTCCGTTTATTTCTAATTTTTTACTTCTTCTTATAAGATTAATTGCAATACTGCAATTATTTTGAGTTAATGTTTGCAGAAAAATACAAACAAAATATTTTATGCAATCGATGCCTTCATATTTAATCGGCTGTAACTGATATCAGCTAAAAGGGAGTTTGATACTGTGGAAACAACATATTGTTTTAACCAAAATGCATATCGCATTACTTCAATACTAAAACCATATAATTCAATTAATTAAAAATCTTTTCAACCGACCTCATTAACACCAATGTTTGCTCTATCGTGAAAATTGCTAAAGCTGTTAATCCTAACCGGACCATAAGTAGCTAAGAGTAAGTATTAGCATGTAACTACTTGCTTAGAAAAAGTAATAAAATTTACTAGGATAATACATAACAATATATAAATTGCTTAGTTCAAATTGTAGTTTTGTCAGATATTTGTGTGTTTCCATCTGTTCAAATGTTGCAAGTTACACATACCAATCCAAACAAAACATGTGAGAGAACACAGTAAAGCCTCAAACTAAAACATGCATAACCCCTATATTTCGGTGTTCACCTGGGTGTGGAAGACACATGATCAGGTGGAAGTGGTACTTAACTGATGGCAGGGTGGATAATCATTGACTGCCATTCTTGAGTAGCGATGGGAAGGCTGCGGATTAAGCGACTTTGATAGAAGACCTATTACCGTGGCTCGAAGGCTCGAAACAAATATTTCCGGCTGCACGACTCGTGGGTTGTTGCGATCTACAGTTGTGCGTGCCTTACAAGGTGGATGGTGACGGTGAAACCAGCAGTAGAAGACATGGTATTGGACGTCCAAACGCTATCAAGAAAAAGTCATCGGAACTGTCTCGCATGGTGAAGCAAAACCGAAGCCAGACAGTAGCTCCGGCTAACAGCTCAATATAATGTAGGGTCAAGTAATGAAGTGCGGAGCACACTGTTCAGCGGACACTATTGGTGTGGGGCTGCCAGTCGTCTCACTCGTGTTGCTGACCAACGTCATCGCCAACTGTGCCTGCGCTGAACCGGGAACATCGTGACTGGTGTCATGGATCAGTGAGATAGTTGCCTGGTCAGATGAATCATGGTTTGTAATTCATCACGCCGATGGCTGTGTTGGGATACGCGTCTTACAGTCGAACAATTTGCTCCCTCAATGTACGGTAGCTCATACGCAGGTCGGTGGTGGTATTTGCTTCGGGACGTTCTCTTGGGCGTCTCTGGACCCGTGGCACAATGGTAAGCAAGATCGCAGATGCTACAAGGTATCTGAACATCATTGTGGACCAGTTGCAACCTTACATGAGATACTCCGTTTTCAGCTGGAAACAGAATGTTCCAACAAGTTAACACCCCTGTCAGGAGGCTAAAATTGTATTTGGAATGGTTCCAGGAACATGATGCTGAAATGAGATTAATGTCCCTGGCCTCTAACTCACCGGATCTCAATCCCTATAGAATTTTGGTATGTCATGGGACAGCAGTTCAGAGTTCAAAGACCATCAATTTTCAATATCTCGGATGTTGAAGCTGTGTTGCGCTCCAAAGGTGTGCCAACTCGTTATTGACCGGTGGTCATAATGTTTTGGCTCTTGAGTGTAGTATTACATGACATGATAGACCGAAATAAGTACTACCTGAATAAATAGTAGGAGTAAAATCCGTAAACAATTTATCATTGCTGCAAATTCATTTAACACTTTTGTTTTGCCCCTAATCATTTCCCGTTTACTTAATTACTATACGCACACGTTCTATTTTTACATTCTGTGTATAGAAAGTACATTTTTTTCAATGGGGTTGCGGATTGGTTTTTACCATCACATACCTAATACATTCCCCAAGAGTTGGTATCACTTTTCAGTGCTGCACCAGATAGGCGATACCAATGGTCACAAGTAATTTTGACGCTCAGTTTCCTCTTTAGAGGATGGCATCTGAAATCTGACGATGCAAACTTGTACTAAGATTTAATTTTGCCGAGCACCCAAGCCAAACAGGTATTCAAGGGATCTTTTGCATACGACATGGACGCTGCCGATTTTCTGCATCATGAAAACACCCTGACGTGGGGGGCGGGGTTGAACCTGTAACCATGGGTGTACAAGGCCAGCGACAAGCCAATTACGCTTCCCGGGTGGCAATGTATGGTAAGAGCAAATAAAGTTATACCATTTGACAATTTTCAATTTTAAAATTGTGAAATAAGTTTTTTTTAGGATTGAATGGGATTAGACTGTCTTTTCTTTTATGCAGAATATACCAAATTTTCGCAATAGGCTAACTGAAAATGTTGATGATCATTACTAGCATAAAATTGCTGCACAATGACTTACAGATAAATGGGTTGCGACTTGTGTCCAGAAAACAAAGTTACAATACCATCAAATAATTGATTTAATTTTTTTATAATTTTTAAAGACCAGCTTGAAAGATCATTCTTTTCAGCAAAATATTCTCCGTTGCATAAATTTTAAAACAATAAATTTTATTTTCCAAACACTGAACTTCATAACCAGTAGTTTGGGAAACATTTTGATTTTATGTTCATTCACGTTACAGTTATGGTTGTCAAGTTTCGCTTAATTTCTTTTACCCTAAAATTATGGTAAGGTATTCTACCATAAAGTTAAAGTTATAGTTCTGTGTGTGTGTGTGGATTGATTATTTTCAAACCGATTAACTGCCTCTGGGGTATATATACGTCTCATAACTTGACCCGTGCGGTGAATGTCCCGGACATATATATATACGGCCTGGTTTGCAAAATGTTGGGTAAGCGAACTGAAGAATTCTGGAAGAGAAAAGTTTGAAATATTTCTCACTAAAAAGAGCTCAATATTTTATCTGAAATTTGCATCAGTGTTAAACACAAAATTACACTTTTTGAATCGAAAGTATTTGTGAGAAATTATTTAATCCGTTGAGACCTCTGAATCAATTCTCATATGTTTGGGTAAAATGAATAAATGAATTATGTTTCATTCCACAGATCCGACAAGAGAATTTACAAAAAAAGATTTTATGTTTAGTTTAGCGGCTAGAACAGTGCTTCTAAAATTTCCATATTTGAGACCCAATTTTCAGTCATAATTTTCATCACACCTCCTTCATACAACATCAGTGTATTGAATGCAATAATTAAGTACCAGGATTTACTAGACAGGTTGATTTAGAGACAACTGATGGCATCCCTCATACGGCATTAAAAATCTATACTGATGGCAGCATGGGCGACGGTGGTATTTCTGGAATCGGCGTGCACATTGAGACACCTGATAGTACATTTGACATCAAGATTAGGAATATTAACTACTGTTCTGTTTATAGATCGGAACTTATTACAATTTATAGGGGATTGCAATTTATTGACATTGCTTCTGACCTTGTCTTCAGGGACATTTGGATTTTAACTGACAGCCGTGCTTCTATACATCACCTTTCTTGTTGGACAACTGTTGGGGATATGACAAGCCTAAATATTCAGGATGTTGTGGTTCGACTTTCTTCTAGACACTGTATACTTTCAATGGGACCTCCTATTGGATTGAATGGTAACGAGATGTGTGATAGTTTGGCCAAGTCCACCTGCTGTTGACACTTTGCTGGGTGATGCTTGTCTAACTTTATGAACTCTCCTCTATGAAAATTAGAATTGAATGCATTTTGGAGAATACCCCTGCTCACCTTGGTATTTTAGAAAATACATCGTTGGTGTCTAACAATATTCCTAAGTATCAGCAGACGGCTCTGTCGCGCATTTTATTGGCCACATCAAGTCTGTGACTCAACAAGGACCGGAAAGTTTTCCTATAATGTGTCCTAGTGCCCGGGCTGATCAGGCCTCCCAGTCATATTATACAGATTGTTTGAGTTCTTAGCTATGACGAGGTTTAGGAAATCAATCTTATTCTGGATTTTGGAGATTTTGGTTTCATGGAGATGGGTGTAGCTGGGCTACACCATCTGGGAATAGAAAAACAACTTCGAAGCTAAAGCTACAATGTGACTTTAATATTATGAACTGCACATACTATCAATATATGTGTTATATTTTGATTATGACAAGGCCATGGAAGTCACTAGTAATTCCTAAACTTGCTTTTAATTTAAAATTGGTAAATCAATTATTAAATAGTTTTTGCCGCATTGAAACATTTATAAGTATCTTATATCAGTGTGAATATGTATTTTATTTTCATGATGTAAGAATGTATTTTGTTTTACTTCCTTTCGGTAAATTAATAATTAGTTTATATATATAAATATTTTATTTTGGACTTTTCGATAACGCACCCATGAGGTTATCATGTCCCCCCCCTCCCCGGTCGCACCCCACAGTTTGAGAAACGTTGGGTTAAAACATAAATATTTTTTCACATGCTTGAATCTTTTTTATTTATTTTCATTTTCAGAAAAACCAGACAATTGTTTATATTATGGTAAAAAATGTTTCGACGTAAACGTTTTCGCTTTTATAGGTTGTAACGTAATCTTTTAGTCTCCAAATCTGGAAATGGGATCTGGAGTTAGTCGCCAAATAAGGAAATGATATATGGAATTAGTCGCCAAATATGGAAACGGTATAATGAATTAGTCGCCAAATCTCGAAATCGTTATTTCTGATGTCCTGATCAGGGCATTGGAACAAAATTATAAAAGTGTTGTTTTGTCATCGGTCCTTGTCTAGTGTACAAAATTTAGAATGAATCTGACCTTTTGAAGCGGGTGAAAATCGAGTTCAAAGATTCCGTTACGTACTAGTGAAACCTATAAAAGCGTGTTTAAATAAAAATTGTGTTTATTTGGATGTATAACTTTTATATACTTATATCAAATTATATTTATAGGATAAAGTTATTAAGTGGGTCCAGCATAGTCATAGAAACCCATGTTAAATTCCGTAAGTTTACATTTTTCTCAAAAACCTTAACTTCTCATAGATAAAGTTTTACAGTAATACGTAACTTGTTCTCTCTTCCCCCACCCCCTTCGCGAATCTACCTTCACTCTTAAAAAAATTTTTAGGTACCTTCTTTTTCCTCGATCATATTTTTACTCACCCCAGGGAAAACTGTGTGCAAATACTTTGTTCCGAACTTTTTTTTTTCCGTCTTCTCTCAAACCCTTTTTTATTTAAAAGCTTTCTACTAACGTTCTTAAGGATATAGAAGGGGGAGGGTGCAGCTGCAGTTTTTTTTTTTCTGTTACTGAGTAATTAGAGACGATACTTAGCAGAATACAGACGAATTGAAAAAAAAGTAAGCATATTTATCTTCGTTATTTATTTAAATAAGTTTTTTTTTCTGGGAAGAAGCTTTAACAAACGTAATAAATACGCGTAAACATTAAGTTAAAGAGTCTCTATATTATTTAAAGCGACGAATTCACTACCCGGGTCACTTCAGATATATCATAAGGATTTTTTTTGACGCTAAAGAAAAAACAACTTACTTTAGCACACATTTTATTTCTTTTGATACCTTTTATATGTCGAGCACGAACATTTTTTATTTCATACGTAAAATGATGACAGTTTTTTGATGATGTGTTTGACTTGTCGGTGAATCTATGATTTATTTTTCACATTATTTTATTAAAATCTTGTATCCAGGAAAGTTAATATTTTATTAAAAATAAATACTGTAAGTCACAAAGCTCTGCATACAACCCACAAAAAGTAATTATTGAGAAAAGTAGGAGAGAGAATCCTGGATAGAAAAAAAATTAAACTCTTAAAAATATGCATACAGCCACAAGAATAGCTTCTTTCTTTGCGCGGGAAACATGGTTTATTACTGTACTCACGTAGGAAGCTTTATCATCTAGTTTTTTTCCATCGATTTTAACATATACTAGTAATTAATAGTAGGTTATAATTTTATAGTTTTATATTAATAGATTGTGTTTTTATTTGTCATGTTTAAATTTCTCTTGATTTTCCTTACTTTCCCTATGGCCCACAGTATAGGCAAATACAGGTGAAGGTTGACTGGCCGCAAAACTTTGTTTATACTTTATCTTGCTTCCTAATGCCAGGATTTTGCTATAGTACTACTGCGCCTAATATTTCTTACTGTCTTGTCTAGTTATCTTAGATTTTATAACTTTTTTATACATATTTATGAATTATATATATATATATATAGCATTAGGTGTTTGAAATAATTCAAAAGCTTTCTTATTTTTTTCTTAGACCCCACACTTAATTTCGTTTTCCGATAAACCCATTTTTAGCGGACCTCCACTCAACAAAATAAACGTGCTTGCCAAATCTCATATCTGTAAGTGAGAATCAAGGATTTTTATCTATAATGCCCCCCCCCCGCAGCACACCTCTCGAGTTTTTCAGTTCTCTCTTTTGTACTTTTCTAATACCTTCCATAAGCTTTAACCATACAATTGGCTGGACCAATCAGAACGCAACATAACCAGCATGAAAACGAACACGTCGCACAGTGATCAGTTTTCCCGATCTGGCGCACGGAAATTATTGTATAACTTTAAAGTCTTCATAACTGTATCTAATGATTAAAATATATTGGAATTAACTGAGGAGTACGCGCGCACTCGATACTAACGTTAATGGTCACGCGGGGTGACTGAGTCACCCCAATCCTTTTTTTATAATTATTTTTACTGCACGCGATAAAAATCGTGTGTGAATAACTTAATTAAGAGTATAAGTATACTTACCTACTTTAGGGACTTTAAAATTTTTCTTTGAAAATTTGAGAAAAAATATCAACCAAACAGAACCAAAAAATTTCAAATGTGCGTGACTTAAATAAAGGACACAAATCACATACACTTTTCGCTAACATTATGGGAATGTTATTCTGAGGCAAAATGCCATATGTTGTTCAAGTTTTTGTAGTGTTTTTGTCCTTGATGGTCGATAAACAGTATGTGAACTTTTTCTTGCTTATATCTTTTTAACAAAACGAAGAGTCTTGTGCTACACTTTTGGCTTCATATTTTTTCCGATGCTCTTTTGGTAAAATTGGAAAATTTTCCTTTCAACTCAAACGTTTCCCGCTCATCGATTTTCTTATATTTACTTTTGCTATGATGATTAATATGCTTTATTTCAACAGATTCTTCCTTAGCTTGATCATTTTCAACTTACTTCAGTACCATTTCTTTTTAATTTTATTTTGCTCATTTACATTTATAAACCATAACAAGTCGTACAACAACAATCAAAACTACTAAGTTGTTCACAGGGGGAAATATCTAGCATGTCTGTGGAACTAAAATGATCACGTGGAGAACTCAATCAAAACAAGTACCTTAAAACTGTAAAAAAAAGTATACCACACCCAAAAAAGAAGGAAATACATTACAAATACATTTTAGTTCCCATGAAGACTGTCCTATAGGAGGATACTGTTAACATTTTCTCCAAAATTAACGACTTCGTTAGCCTGGGGTGACTCTGTATCCCGCGCACTTGCTCGTGGGTTAAAGTAAATTGGGCACTATTTATATTTTTAACAAGAAATAAGGCTCTTAGAGGCTCAATAAATTTATGTCAGGTGTGAAATTGATCAAAGGTAAATGACCGCTAATTGGATCTAGTTTTTGAACAAGGGTCTAAAGATATTAACAACAATAGTAATGTGACACATGTGGGAGAATCTTTACAAAAAGTAGGGTGGCAAGTTAATTATTAAATTTTAACAGATTAAACAAATACAATAAAAATACGCATCTACTAGCATTAACATTTTACATGAGTAATAAAGGATAATAGGTATGATGGGGAGGGAAATAGGAAAGGAGTGGTGGGGCCGCATATAGTGTGCGTGGTTGTGTAGGTAAGGAGGGTTTGGTAGTATTTGAGCAGTAGATCTATTTATTCCATGATCCCGAGTCACTAGCATTATATTTGCAGGACTCGTGCTGAAACGCACTTTTACGAAGATAAATAAGAAGGCGAAACAAGCGTCGCAAAAATACCAACGGCTAACACTGAAAAAAATCACAACTTTGGGAGTTGCAGGAAGTAGCACCTAAATTTGGTATTAAATTAAAGGTCCATATCTACTCTATGTGGCTTAAGTCTTATATTGATCAATCCATGTCAATCCCAAAATTTCTAGTCCATTAAACACAAAAAACGACATGCGTTTGTGAGAATTACGTACTGTGCTAAATGTTACGATTTTTCAATTTCGAAACAACTTTGAAACTAATTTGAGAGTCAAATAAAGAAATTATTTACCCATAATGTGTATCTTTAAAGAAAAATGCCAAAAGCTACAAAATCTTGTTCAGACGAATCGATAGAACTTCGGACTGGAAAATGAGGCTCACAGGTGTTCTTCCTAGTCCCAACAAACCCGATCTAAAACGTCGACTATTGGAGAGTTCCAATCGGGTACTGAAGACAACTGATTACAACACGGCTAGGGATCCTACGAGGACCATAAATTGTGGGTTGTTAATTTTTGTGCAATTTAATTTTTGGGGTTTCCGTGCGCCAGATCGGAAAAACTGACCACTGTGTATCGTTCCGCATCTCCCCCCCCCATGTATGGGATTGGGGCCGCAATTGGCCCATATGCCAGATAAAAAGACCGCAAAACCTGGCGAGTTAATTTCCATCTAACTCATTTTTAAAGAATTTCTACTCAGCAACAGAAAAATGTTTGCCTAATTTCGAGTCTGTAGGTGTAATAGCTCAAAAACATGAAATGTTTAAATCTAAAAAAGGCCCTCATCTTGAGATACAAGCTAAGCAAAACCCGTTCTCAGCGGATCTCTCCTCATTACATGAAATATTCTTACAAAATATCAAGTCTGTTTTTCTACTAGTACAAAAACATGAATTTTTCTACATACGTAGTACGGCAAAAAGACTCGGACAAATTTCTTGTCTCCTGGAATAGTAAGCGAATTTCTTTTTAATTGGGGTTTTTATGTTTCTTTATATACCACTTTAATAATAAAATATTTTTTTAAAAAATTTCTTAGTTTGTACTTTGATTGATGTGTTTTTGATAATGTCGAGCAAAAAGTCTGCGATTTTAGAATTGTTTCAGCAAGATAAACGACAGTGTGAAAGCCTTCGGTTGCTTAATGTACCTTGGCAAACGGTATCTGATGCAATCTGCCTTTTCAAAGAGCTTGGCAATCATATTCGACGTCCAGGAAGTGGGCGTAAACGCACTGTAAACACTTCGATGAATCGTAAGGCCATCGAAGAGCGAGTCCAGATACATCCGAAGGCTTCCATGAGACAGATCGCTCGTGACATGGGAATAAGTGGCATATTGGTGAGGCTAATAGCAAAAACGGAACTTGAACCAAAGCCTTACAAGCTGTGAAAAGTTCAGCTTCTCACTGAAAAGAAAAACAAACTCGTACTGCTCCGAAGATGCCGAAAACTTTTGAGACGGGTCGCAAGTCAGCACTGGGAGAGATTACTTTACATTGATGGGGAGCTCTGTACGGTTCGAAGAGTTCATAACTCCCAAAACGATAGAATTGGTCTGTGGACGCTCCAAACACCTCGCAATTGTTGAACATCGCCAATATCCAAAGTTGGTCAAGATCTGGAGTGGAATTTGTGAAAGTGGCAAAACACCTTTGGGGTTTGGGGAAGAGGGTGTTAAAATCAATCAAAAAGTGTACCATAGGGACATTATTGAAGCTGTTGTACTTCCGTGGGCTCAAAAGCATTTCAAAAATGCAAATTGGACTTTTCAACAAGATCCTGCACTAGCTCACAAGGCCAAAAAGACACAAGAGTGGTGCAAGATGAATTTTCCAGACATGATATCATCTGAAGAATGGCCACCCTGCTCACCGGATCTCATTCTCATGGATTGCAGTGCATGGTACATTTTGGAGACAACCACCTGCAATTAACTGCCTACAATTTGGAATCTCTAAAGCAAACGTTTTTGCGGGAATGGGATAGATTAAAGATAAACGGCTTGAGGCCCATTGTTGAAAATTTCTGCATGCTTTTGCTCCTCTGCATTGTTGCAAATGGTGGTCACTTTGAGACGAATTAAATTTATTTAATACTATGAGTGTACACTTATTATATATTATTTGTTACATTTAGCTAATTTTTAAATTTTTTATTAAGTTATATAAGCCTTTTTTTCTCAGGGTTACTTTGAAGCACTCTGTAATATTTCCGCGACCTCCTTAGAGAAAATTTTTTATTTTTATCGAATACATAGATGGTATCAGGGAATAAATTAATATAAAAAGTGTAATCATTTTAGCGTGTGAAAAATAAATGAAACTGACGTCTTGAGAAATAATGTTGAAATCAAGATGCAAGGACAAATTATTTGAGACTAAAAATGAAATTAATATTAGTTTAAGTTGTTGCACATACTCTTACACACACAGATATGTATTCCTCTTCTGAACATTTATTATTTATTCATAATCATGTTACTGAGACACATTATTTTAACATATACAAACACAAACAATTATTATTAAAATCTTATATTAATTAAATATTTTTATTCACTTTTAAAGGGATAGTCTGATTACTCAACTAAGACAAACCCAACTCCTTTCTTACTCCTATGTTAAGCCCCTCATGATTGATCCGAGTTTAATTCTCTTTCGTTTGGCTCCTTCTTTGGGTCTTTCACCAAGAAAAGAAAGAATTCGATCTGGGTGAAGGACGTCTGCAACTCAGAAAGGATTTCTTTCGGGAATTCACTCCGATCGTCGCTATTTTTATTCCTCTTAAGAGGACATCGTTAATCTTTTTTTTCACCCTCTCCTTTCGGCGGTTTTGTACGAGATTTCACGTTGCTAAAGGTAAAAGTGACGCCCTATTTCGGCAACATTTCATCTGCGCATTTCATGATTGTGGTTAATATTACTTACAAAAACATTTTTATATTATAAAGAGCTTTGACAAAAAAGAAACATGAGCGCATATATGGTGTATTTACATGAGAACATTAATTAATTCTGATATCCACATTTCACTTACGTTTGGATACTTTTTTGTGTGTGTTATAACTGTTTCTTAAACGTAAATAAAACATTTAAAGAGACATGGTACGGCGATTTACGCAAGTATTTTTAATTTAAGGATTTTCACTTTTTTTGGTTGACTCCTATGTGTATGTATAATATAAAACAGATTTTGTTCTTAAAATTTCATAAAAAGCCGGCCATTTAAATTTGTGAAGTGATTTTAAAAAGCCATTCCTCCTACAAAAATTAACGTAGATATATGAAATTTGATTTACAAGTACATCAAACTATGTATAATAAAAGTTAGCATGGGTTTTACTATAAAATGATTGGTATTCGTACAATACTTCCTTTTATTAAAATGCTTATTGAAAATTCCTTAAAAAATGCATAAATTCTGAGCTTATTTATTTTTAAAAAAATAAGTATTGCTTTGATTCAAAAATGCATACCAACTTTTGTTGCATGTATTATTAGCAATAGCTAAAAAGAAATCAAAGCATTAGGTGCAATAGAAAATAAGCCATAGATTTTAAATGAGGACAAACTAGTTAATTTATCCATCTCTGAGATAAGTACAAAATTTCGATTTGCTAAGAGCCGTGATTAAAAATGAATATAAAAGCTATCATAGTTCAGCATTTTTTAAGCTTAGAGACTTCCAATTTTGTGAGGTTATTGAAAATAATTTATGGTAAAAAAAGTATGTTTGGTTTTATGACTTTTTGTCAATTAAATCGCTGAGTGTGTCCCCTTAAGTTTGGTTCTTTAACCTCAATCATTATATTATTGTAATGCGCAGTTATATTTTGCATTCCTTCAATATTTTCTTCTCTTCAAGTTGTATTACACATTTTCTTTCAAAGTTATTAAAAGATATTTTAGTGAAAAAAGATATAGTATTTCATCTCATCATTAAAAATAATATCACTGTTTATTACTCTAATACTTATACTTAATTACGATAAGCTATGTTTTAATTATAAATTTTTTAGCCAGAAACAGAGATTACAATTTTGAAAAAGTTTCGAAGTGTTTTGTTTACAAACGCATTTTTTTTATAAAATACTTTTCAGACACGTCATCTCAAAGAACTTGTTTGATTGTTTGCGAAAAAATCGTGTACCCGTAAAGTCCGCTGTATAACACGCTCCCATACTTATGAGCTACATTCCTTTAATTTTCAGGAACACAAGTTTGTCATTATTATTATTATTATTATTATTATTATTGAAAACAATTATAAAATCTCCATGCACCGCAAAGCCTCACACGGAGCTCACAGAAGCAAGTATTAATCACACATTACAAAGGAATGAAGAAAAAAAATTCCTTTGAGATTATGAAGAATTATAAATATTTACAACAGATTCACAAAACTTTTTAAAAGCACTTCTGGTGGAAAGAAGTAGCTGAAGATATTCGGAGGCCAATTAATATTCAGTCACTTGAAAGCCAGTCTTAGGACGTTTCGTTCTCTTTCAAACTTAGAACACAGAAGGAGCACATGTTTTACATTTTCCTCGCCCCCAATATCACAATCACAGGAAGATAACGGAAATAAATTAAATTTGTTCAAGTAGCTTTTAAAGTTGTCATGACCAGTTAGAAATAGGGTTATTTTGTAATTAGTATAAAAATGATGACAGGACATTATCTTATTAATGGTTGAAATTTTTTTTTTGTCAAGCTCCCTTTATTTGAAATGAAATATTTTTCATTCCAAGATTTCACCATTCTTTATTTCATAATCTTCTTGTAAAATGATTTAGGAATATTAACAGTAATGTCAATTTAGCGCTTAGTTACAGCCATTGCAAGCCAATCGGCAAACACAAATTGACACAAAAAAACGAGACTAAGCATGTATCTTGAAAAAAAAGTGGAGTTGGCAACAAATGTGTTAGTGACGTCATCCCATGCACCTCCTCTATCCATGTGATCAGTTTCGCTTTAATCGATCGCCAGTTGGGAGTACTGCGTCATTGAGTGTACACAGGCAACTGCATTTGCCGGGAAAATGTTGAATGAATATCGTGTTTCTTGTGAAAATTAAGAAATAGACTACGCAAACATTACAAATATTAACCAAGGCTTTTGTAGATGGAACTTTGTCTAGCGCACATGTGTTCGAATTGTATAGGTGGTTTTTTCAGGAGGAAGGGTTAGTGTGGAAGTTGATGAACATGCTGGGCGTCCAAGGTCAACGATTTCATAACAAAACATTACCAAAATTCGTGATATGAATGAGTTCCCACTCACATCAGTGTTCAGATTGGTTATCAACACTACTACATTGACGTACTAAAAAGACTTAGTGAAAAAAGTAGGGGAAAAAAGGCAAAAATTGGGGAGATGGATGGCTGTTGCATCAAGACAATACATCCGCTAACATGACCTTATCTGTCAAGTAGGTTCTGACCAGCCAAAACATTTCTGTGATATGCCATCCTGTGTTTATTCACCTGATATGGCCACATGCGGCTTTTTTTTATTTATTTCTAACAGTTAAATCTTGCTGAAAGGGAACCGACTTTACCTCAACTGCAGGCAAAGGTTTAGGCAAAAATGGATAACCTCCTAAGAGGAATTCCAAAAGCCTCGTCCGAGAACTGTTACCAGCAATGAATGCAAAAGTGTGTGAATGCTGAATGTAACTACTTTGATGGTGATACTGCCATTGTCAAGGAGAACTTATTATGTAAGTAAAATGATTTATATTAGACCAATCTCGTTTTTTTTGTGTCACACCTCGTATTCGTCGTATAGCTCGCCACCGCTTCTTACGAAGGAACCTAGAATATATGTGCACAATCCTCTTATATATTTATAAGTCAGTTATTCGAGATATTTTCCTAAGAATTTATAAAAAGGAGTATACATCTAGAACTACAACTCCTTAGGTATATCATTTCTTTTAAATAAACAGTATTCTGATCTATGTAGAAGCCAAATCGTGTTATGCTCATTTCTTCTCTTTACTTTTAAAGCTATCATTTTTATATCCGGAGTATAACGTGCTTCCGTAAACTTCGACCTTGTTTTTTGTGTTAAAAGTACGCGTTTAACGACGCATTTTGCGGTAGTTTAATTATTCCTTTCAAAATTGCAAATTGTTTGTCGTTTGATTACAAAAAAATATTTTACAAAAATATTTCGACAAAAAATTATGCTAAATACTACTTTGATTACTAAACTTTATAATAATTAATTAATTTTGATTTTCTTAATTTCAATGCAGCAGAGAAAATAAAAATATCTATCTGTTTTAATTCTATAAATAGTTAATTAATTCTATAATTCAACACTAAGCTTAATAACTCTTCACTTTACTTGGATATTTTAGGGTTGTTTTTTCTTTTTTGATAATTGTAATTCCCATGATATGGACTATGACTTTGAAGTTGGTATAATTTTTGCGTTCTCTTTCAAACATTTAAAGAAAAAAAAATTTTATTTTTTATTTTTAAATTATATATAAGAGACGTTATATACATTTGTTTCTGTTTCACCATTCCAAAGCAAATTTTATTGATAACATAGCAATAAATTTTGTATAAGTAAGCAATATTTAGTACACAAAAAGACTAATGGTTCTCTCTCTGACATTAAGTTACCTCCTCTTACTATCATAACTTTGTAATAGTATCCTGTTCTTATCATTAAGATATCCGACTAGTTGCGACAATTTTTTTTAATAGAGATATGGGGATTTTTTTAAGGTTTTTGGATTTTTTTAGAACATTTAATGAAAGAGATGCTAAAAAAAAAGAAGAGAAAAAGTAATGGGAAAAAATAGGTAAGCATTTGTAAAAAATAACATAAACGGGGCCCTTTCTCTACCCAAAGTTTATAAATAAATTTCCAATTTTTCAATTCTGATGTGTAGCTATGCTACTCATTTTCGAATAAACCTTCAGGATAAGAGCTATTTTAATTTTCCCTAAAACTAGAGCACTTTACTTAGTTAATATATGAAATCGCTTAAAAAACAGTGATCATATTCACATAAGAAACTGTACATTTTGGAATAAAATAGAGTTTAATAAATCTGAAGGTTAAAACACTTATACTATTATACAGAACATACACAAAAAATTTCAAAACTTTTTGACCAATCGCTGGCGCCGTTTGAGCATTTTCTAAAAATATACATTTTGAGTAAAACGCGTTTTAAAGTATGACGTCTTGCTTAAGGTAATGCCATCTGCTTTGACTCTAAAACACTTTAAAAAACTAGATATTTTTATAAAGCTAATACAATAGCCTATAAAATCAAACCATCAAAAACAGTTTGTCAATTTTTGGCAATATTCACAATTTTAGGGTAGTCGGATACCTTAATATCATTAAAACTACAAAGACCTTCAAAATCAAAACTGTAAGCAAAACATTTTTCTCTTTCATAGGATAAATTATTTTTCTTACTACTTTTAATTTCCTTGTAATTGTATAATATATATTTATATATCATGCAGATAGCATGTTGTACACACACACACACACACACACATATATATATATATATATATATATATATATATATATATATAAAGCATTTTTTTCAAATATTATTACGTTTTATGGCAGTGTTTCTCAAATATTCAATATTTGCAGTCAAGCTTTCAGTCATAATTTTCATCGTTCCCCTGCTATACAACAACTATGAATTGAATGCAATCATAATGTACTTCGATGCTAAAGGTTCAATGCGACTTTAACTATAAACAGCACAAATTATCAAGATAAGTATTAAATTTTGTATATGACAAGCCAATTGAAAATCATTAATGGTTACTATAAGCGTCTTCTTAATTTAGTATTGATATATTAATTACCAAATACTTTTTAGCGTAATGATACATTTATAAGTATCTTATATCAATGTGAATATGTATTTTATTTTTTATTATGTCAGAATGTATGTTTTTCTGCTTCCTTTCAGCAAATTTAGAATGATTTTAAACTCTTATTTTTGACTTTTCGAAATATTCTTGCCCCAAGAATAGGGTTATTCTGCCCCCCTTAGGAGCTCGCCCCACAGTTTGAGAAACGCTTGCATGTATTAAATTAAACTCAAATGTAGTTGTGAGGAAATGAATAAGGCTTTTTGTGAAATTAAGGAGTTAAGAAGACATGGGGATGCGAAAATTAATTTTATCATCGATTTTTAAAATTTCTTCCAAAATCCAGAAATGTAATATATTTTCCTCTCGCTCTATTTTCTGGTTTAATATGTTTTTTTTTTTTTGGAAAAGGTTCATCAAGCAATAAGTTGTAATGTAATCTTTTCACACATATTATATCATATATTCTTGGCATTTTATCACAACATAAGATATTAAATGTTTTTTTAAAATAATATTTGCTGTTAAGTTATATTTCTTTAACTGATTAATATAAATTTGTACATAAATTATTTAAAGTTTTTTATAGACTTATTAGATTCAGCAAATAATTTAAATAGTTTTATGAAAACTAAATCATGTAAGTAAATAAATTCTGTTTTTCATCTCATAGTTCAAGACAAGTTTTTTCAAATTACAAAATAAAACTACCACACAAAATATAAATTTAAAAATATTTTATTAAGAACTCAAATTACTGGATATTTTAAATGAGAGAAAAATTAAAACTTTAGTAAAGATAAGTAATCCCACACAAATAATATTTTATGATCTTCGTGAAAATATGTTTCTACGGATTTTTTTTCTTTTTTCTTTTCTAGCTGTTGCTTTGAGTTGTGTGTATCTCTTAAAATAATAAAAGCACAAGTATAGTAATATGTTATAATAAATAATTCTGTTTTAACTTTTGCAAATGAGTTAATACATTTCTTCATTACATATTGAATCAGAACGAGAATAAGCCAAATTAATAAATATCAATGATAGTTGTTTATGTACATATATAATGTGTGGAAACATTAATTTACAAGACAAATTAGAAAGAAAGTATATGGTTAGCTTTGCATCATGTGTATTAAATACTTAAAAATAAGAACATTGATTAAGTATATCTACTGAGTACCTTTGTAAATCTTTGCAAGGCTAAACCAGTATTTATTTAATTCTGCTTAAGGAAAATAAATGAGTATTATCTTTTCTTTTTCAATATTAGAAAATTTATCGTAAAATCTTTGAGACAAAATAGCACGCAAATACATATTATATTAGAAAAGGGATTTAATTATGTTTATACTCTATCACAGCCAGTGAAAAATGTTTTTCAGATTTGCTTCTTTATATCCTTCAAATAGTACTTAAATCTCAAGGGATATATATTCTACAGCTTAAAAACCGCTATACTAGTTATGGGAAATATCCCAATAAATTTGAAAGCATATGTTATTTTTGAGGAAAAAGGAAAAAGGTGGATTCAGTATTAGGAAACAAAAACTTCTTTAAAGTGAATTACGAAAAAGGAAAAGGTAACCATGTGAATTTATATTCATAGCGAAAATCCGCATCTTCCTTCTATCCTCGATTATTTAGTTTATGTAGGTAGGTACTTAAGACTCGTAAGGTCTTTTACAGTGGTTTGATACACACCCGTTTTGCATAACATTATTTTATTTATTTGCTTCACATGTTGTATCCAGAAATCTAAGCGATAGAAAAAAACCATTGCGTCATTAGGAAAGAACCATTTAGAACAAAATGGCTCAATTTGTCAAGTAGCTTTGCTTTGAAACACGCTTATTCTTCAGTTTTTAGTCTTTATGCTCTCCAGAAGCGATAGTCGTAAGTGAAGCGTTTCAGGTTTTTGAAGAAATCAGCCTTTAAATCAATGAAGCAATGCAAAAGAAAACAGTTCCATGCTTTGCGATAGTCTGCTTCGGTAAAATGATTCTATTAATTGAACTTTTTTCTGTAAAGATACTAAATTAAACAAGAGACAGTGTCTTCTGCAATAAAATTAAAATTATTTACGTTTAGGTGTTTCTCTCTCCTTGTGATGAGTGCTCATCGCAACACATGGACTCTGAGATAAACATGAAGTCATTTCAAAGCCCATTTAAAAGTTTTTGCAGCGGAAAAAAATATTTTTGTTATCTTTTTTTTTGTTAAACATTTAAAACATTTTATTATTTCTTCTCCAACACAATCATAGTGAATTTTATCAATGTTTCATTTACTGATAAATTTTTCATAGGTTTTACGAAATTAACTGAGTAACAGTTAAAAATTTCCTGGTTATTGTCACGGACAGGTTATTTTTCTAACATTTCTATGATTTTCTGCTATGTTCTTACCAAGGTACATTTGAGAAAAGTCTCCTTTCAGAAAAAATGTTTTCATATTAAGATAAATTGACATGCATAGAAGCAACAAAAGCATTGAGGGAACATAATTCGTGTCACAAAATAAATACATCTGTCATTTTCATATTTTTCTTTTGAAAGCATAACTGACAGTCAGTTTATGCATTGTATATCCGCCTTATTTAAGTTGATTTTGTGTCAAAAATATGTGTCTGATTTTTTTCTTGCCTTTTCTTGTTTACCATCAGGGTGAAAAGTGAATAAAAGCTTCCAACTCATGTTTCTTGAGGCATAGAGTCATTCTAGTTCCAAAGTCTGTTTGTAATAAATTTGCATTGAATGGTTATTATCTGATCCATTTGGTTTTATTCCGTTCATTGTCTCTTATGGAATCCCATTGATCATTCCCGATCTTGAGAAATCTTTCTGATATGATTTTCAGTAAGATCACATTTACTATTCACCATGTTATATTGCACTATCAAAAGGGCAAAAAACATACATCATATGTAGTTTACTACTCATCTGATTTGAATTTGTCATCAACCGACGGATTTTGAAACATCAAGGTCTCTGTGGGTTCGTGTGTTATGTGTGTGTGTAGTTTTTTGATGTGTAACATCTTTCCTCTCGATTGCTGGAGATTTGTGGGAGTAATTTCGTGAACAGGGACGGAAATGCGTAACAGGAAGTTGGGGAAGCGCGCGCTATTTAATTTGACCAATCAGCGCGCTTGGTGGTGTCTCTTCGCTACCCTCTCAGTGAAATTTTTTTCCCTCTTACATTCGAGAGGTGGCTTAGACAAGTTTCGACCCCCACCCCCTGCGGTCTAGGCCTTGGGATCTTTGTTTTTGTTTTCTCACTTCAGGATCAGAGAAGTAGCGCAGCTGGTGTTGCGATCTATCGCAAACAGAACAACTCACATGTTGTGGCTCCTCATATGGATATTACTTATCGTCAAGCAAGTGAATTGGGTATTGTTATTCAAGATATCGGGGACATATGTGCGGCAGAATGCTTATTTGAAAATGGACAGTGATTTCGGTGGTCGTATACATTTCTCCTAATCAAACGGTTCAAATAATTAAAGATTTCCTGCATTTTTTTTACTTTTACCATATACGGAAAGTGGTTATTCTCTTTAAAAAAAACTATCGCTTGCTTCCCATGATTTTGAGTGGTGATTTTAAAGTTAAATTCAGTTTGCTAGAAGCCGAGCCACTCATAGCTTTTTTGAATGATGAACTCAAGCTCGAAATGAACACTAATCGAAATGTTTCGACAACTAACAGTGGTACTTTTATTGACTCTATTTTTCAACGGTTTTAAATACTTTGAAATCACAAGTATATGTGTCATATTTTAGTTTTAATAAATCTATTGTCTCCACTCTTTCCTAAATTGAACAAGAATAAATATTTATAAAAAAATTGTATTACTCCTTGGGTTAAATAAATAAAATTATCACACATTAAAGATATAATTATTCCGTAGAAGATTATTTCCAATCATACTCGATTCATTTTTTTCAGGATTTAAGTTGATATTGCGAATTTACCACGATAACATGTCAGATGTATGCGACTACTGTAAGGCTCGTTTCTTTTTTTTTTGCATTGTTATTGTAAAGTACTTTTACCTTATATCCGTGCCCTTATTCTCAAGAATTTTGGGGAGGATCCCTCTTTCAGAACCATTGTGTACATGTATTTTATTTAGTTTAAAATAATCTTTCGGATGGTCGGTTTGAAGCTCGAAACAATTTGGGTGAGCTCGATTCTTCCGAGAAAGTAAGGGTTATTGAATCACGTGATCAAGATAAAATTTTGTAACATTGATTGGTCACATTTTACAATTATCTGATGCAGCGTTCCAATTGAAGATCGGCGCCAGACTCCACTAATAATGACATCTTTATTTCTAGTATTTTAGTATACTGATGTCATCTATTGACTATTCATTAAAATAAAATCTATTAAAAATATTGATTTTGCAAGCGTGTTGATAACATGGCTCGATTCGATCAAGACATATAAAATGTTGTTTATTTCCCTTGGTGATCAAAAAAGATATTTTCGATTTAAGACGCATTACATAATACAGAAATGTGTATTTTTAGGAATGCGAACGTTTGAATAATTACAAATAAAATCCGTGAAAGATATCGAAAGATTGAATTTTCGGAATGGAATGAATCGACCTATATAGGGGAGAAATTTTCAACACGATACCGTTCAGGATTCATTGTTATTCTGTATGAGCTGCGAAATAATATAAGAAATAAAAATCTAACTCATAAGTTGGTTATACCAGATTTTACTTACCTGAGTGTCTCTTTCATATTAATTGTCTCATCAATTCCCCTGCACATCTGCTGGAAAAAGCCAGTTACTTGTAAAGCATTCAGAAAAATTGAATCTTGCAGTAATATATCAATGCATATTTAAACAAAACAACCCTTTAACAACTTCCACATGGAATATAAACAACACTTATCGTAAAATCCGGCGTATAACACGAACTTTTAAAGCAAAATATAAGATCGAAATTTACAGGCGCGCGTTATAAGCCGGGTATAATATGATAACTGTAGAAATAAAAAAAAATAGATAATCATAGAAAAAAATGGACTTCAACATATATCGAAATACTCTTTGTTTAAAAGAACATTCCTTATGAACTTGAAGGGTTGCAGTTTAGAACTATATTATTTTTTTCTAAAGTTTGGAATAGTACCTCCAATAAATGACTTCAAAACATAAGAGCATTGCAACATATATTTCAGGTTTCTTCGTAAAAAAGGGGGTGTGCGTTATACTTCGAATGTACCTAAAAATTAAAAATTGCAGCTTGAAAGTAAGGGTGTGCGTTATACGGCGTTTGCACGTTATACTGCGGTGCATGTCTTACGCCGGATTTATCGGTAATCAGAACCCACTATCACAGATGCTTTTCTTCGTGGTTTTTCGTCTTTAAGCATAAATATATATTTTAATTTTATGCAGTTCTGTTCTAAGATGTTTTTGAGTTGGCAGGGAGATTAAAATGGTGAAGTATTAGGATGATCTATTTAATAATTTCAATTGTAATTTGCACTGAAATATTTTAAATTTTTCTACATAAAGTAAGTAGTTTAAATTAATCTTCTGGTTATAATCTTATGCAATAATAGCATTAGTATATTTAGTCTTCTAGTAATAGCATATATACTCATAGTCTTCCTCCTCGGAGAGCCCAGTAGTATAGACAAATTGAAGGGGAAGGTTGGGTGGTGTCAAAACGATATTTAAACTTGCATTCTAAATGCCTTGTGCCAAGAGCTTTCTATTGTACTACTGTAGCTACTTAGTACTTACCTTTACTGTTTGGTTGTACTTTTATTTGTGCTTTGCTTATCTAGAATTATAGCTATCTAGTATACATTATTATAAAAAAATATATTTTTCCTGAAACAGAAGAATGCTTATCACATATCCTACAAATCAGAGGTAGAGGAAGCGCTTAGAATATTAGAACCATGGTCCAAGGGTTATATGATCTATTCTAGAAAGAAAAAGTCTTTCGATTAAAAATCTGATTTAAGGCAGCAATACAGGAAGACACTTGAATTATAGGATTCTATGAACTTTTTCCTTCAGAAGAAAATTCATACATAGAAGTATATCAAGTACCAAAAAAAAAAAAAAAAATTAATACCAGTTAAGCCCCAAATTTTCGCATGTGTGTATGTCAACAGAAATATATAAAAAACTTAAAAATATAATATACAAATAAAAGTAGTACCAGATAGAAAACTGTTTAAAAAAAGCAGCCATGCATTCAAATAAATACCTGAAATTTCGAAAACACAAAAGTAAAAATGGAACGAAGCAATAACTGATGGAAAAGGTATACTGGGCATTGAAATAATAAAATAAACATTACAAAATCTATATCAGTGACACCTTTTGCAGAAAAGGCTAATACTAACAGTGCTTTAAGAAAAGAGAAAACTTCAAAAATATTGAGAGTAAAAAATTATTGAAAAATATTTAGTATAATTTTTTTTACTTTTTTTTTTATACATAAATCTAGCTTAGTTGTTTTTCATTTGGATTTTAAATCTTAAGTTCCTTATTTTTTTTTTTTACATTATTATGAAAAGTTTTACTGCTGATGGGCATGATTAGTTTCCCATAAAAATAGTTCAACCATACATCACTGCCCTATGTCAGTGATAGATTTAAAAAATATATAATAATTTTCGATTTTGTTCAATTGATTTTTTTTTGTATTTGTTTCTTGTTCTCTTGGTTCTCTTTATCCGAATTTAAGCTAACTCTGATATTACATGATATATAATCTATATCTACCATTCCTTTGAAATACATTTTCTGTACACACACAAACACACACACACACATATATATATTACGATAGTCACACTTATATATATTTGCGTATCTGTATATATACATATATATATATGTTTGGGATATATATATATGTTTGGGATATCCCATAGAACTTTATCTTTTTGTAAAAGGTTAGATCATCCCTTTGCAGAGGATGGCAATTTTAGTCAAAAACAGCATTCCACATCAAAACCATCTACCTTGCTTATTAAATCTCTGACGCGATCTTCTCGTCAGATGCCCACTAATCATCGACTAGGAAGCATCGTATCAGTGCGTCCGCGTTCTTTCGCCTCAACTGGCGGTAAGTCACCTGCACATTGCATAATGAGTTTTATTTAATTTCTAACGTTCTCCCAGAAGGGATTGATTATCTATCCTTCCTATATTAATGTCTGCCTATAAATGTTACTATATTTTTAAATGCCTGCATCTCTTAATTTCTATTTTGTAAATATTCCCCCTGTATAAATACTTTCCTATAATTCCGAATAAATTATTTAGTTTCTTTAAACTATGTTGTCTACTCTATTTTTCAAAGTTAACCCATACAACGTAAAAACCACTAGACACACCGCCAAATACAAACCTCGCAATCTGAAGAATCTAACTTTTTCGGAAAATTTCGGTTAGATTCCCATATATATATATATATACACTGCTGGCCACCGTAAATGCAACACCCTGGAGGAAGCATGCAATTAACATGGAAATTACAACATGAATTGGCGGAGGTGAGATATGCAAATGATTAGAATTTCAGCGCAGACACACATCACGCACGCCTGTGGTGCCACCTCAAAGCACTATTTAAGTCTTGGAGATTTCGACGATTTCAAGTTCGGCAATTGTGGTTTTCTTGTGGTTTTTTTCAAAAAACGATCAGTTATGTCTGGTAGAAAACAGCGATCAGCTTTTGATCAAGTATCCGAGTTCGACAGAGGAAGGATAGTGGCCTAACGAGATCGTGGATTATCTTTCAGGGAAATCGGTAGTCGTGTTGGACGAAACCAAACAACTTTAATGCGCGTAGGTGACCGTTGGATGCAGGAGGGTACGACGGACCGACGGGGTCGATCGCATCCATTTAAGTGCACCACTTCACGTGAGGACAGGCAAATTGTGTGCATGGCAGTGACGGATCGCTCAGTCACATCACGAACCATAGCACAGTTTATTGAGTATGTAACGCATCATTAGGTGTTTGCGCATACCATTCGACGCCGTAGTGGTCTGTCCGCAAAACGTCCATTGCTTGGTCTACCCTTGACGCAGAACCAGAGACCTCTCCGCCGCCAATGGTGCGATGAAAGAAGGATGTGTGCGACACAATGGAATGAAGTTGTCTTTACTGACGAGTCACGCATCTGTCTGCAACAACACGATGGTCGGATTTGAGTCTGGAGAGATTATGCTGAACAGCGGCGTTATGCACCGCCACACTGGTCCTGCACCGGGTGTTATGGTATGGGGTGGTGTTGGATATCACTCTCGCACTCTTCTAGTACGCATTGTCAGTACTTTAAGCAGCCAGTGCTACATCTCTGTGGTGTTGGAGCCAGTTGTCTTTCCCTACCTTCAGGGCTTGGCCACAGCCATATTTCAACGGGATAATGCGCGACCACACGTGGTCCAAAGGTTCTTCATCAATTACCTGATTGAATTGCTTCCCTGGCCGAATAGCTCTCCGGATCTTCCGCCGTTAGAAAACATGTGGTCCATGGATGCTCAACGATTGACCCAGATCACACCCCCAGCTGCTACACCGGATCAACTTTGTTAACGTGTGGAAGTTGCTTGGTCTACTGTAACCCAAGAACACATCTCAAGTCTTTTTGAATAAAAGCCGAGGCGTGTGGCAGCGGTGATATCCAACAATGGCGGCTACTCTGGCTACTGATTCTTGCACGAACCACACTTCACAGAAGTTTATAAATTTAATCATTTGATACTTGGTCAACATGCTATCTGCAAAATAAATTTTGTTGTGCTATCTCTTGTCTTTCTTGGTGTTGCATTTACGGTGTCCAGCAGTGTATATATATATATATATTCTTTTTATAACAGCGAAACCTATCAGAATTGCTATTGAAAACTAAAATGCTATTCCCCTTTTAAGTGACAAATAGGAAAAGAAAAACAAGAGGAAAAAAAAGACTAGGAAAAAGACAGTAAAATAAGGATTGATATGATACATGATACACTATCATAAAAAATTTAAACTTTTGCTTCTCAAAGTATATAAACTTGTCTTGGGACTAAAATATTTTATTTTCAACATTTTTCACAATAAACAATATTGGCGTATATACGCTAAGTTTCTATTTCTTCAAGTTTTGCACGGATCCTTTGGGATATTTATACATTTCCAGTGTGTCGCTCATGAAATCTTAAACTAAAAATGTTTTTTTTTCATGTGTGAATGAAAGCTTAAAGGAAAAATAAGATATTTAAAAATCTATTATAACAAGACGCAATTACTTCTAATATCCTTTTTAACCCTCCGTTAGGCGCGCGAATCTCTGTGATTCACCGTAAAAACAATTTTGGTGCTCCGTCCACATGTTGAGCGGGAACTTGACCTTCCTTCTTCTATCTGTATTTTATGACTGGCACTGTGGTTCAGCGCTAAAACCGCGTTTGACCTCTGTAGTCATAAGCACACGCACACAATTTTTTTCAATGTTTAAAACTTTTTGTTGATTTTTTTTTTCGCAATGCTTAAACATCTTTTTCCAGAAATAAAATTCGAAATTTTATTTCTAAATTTCATACGAATATAAGCAAATATACATTTAATTTATGTTCTGAATTTAATGGAGAACCCATTATTGACTTTATCTTAAGACCCCGTCATGAATTGAACCCATTGCAATAAAAAAATGTTAGAAGGAAGGTGAAAGTAAGATTTAATTTTTTTCTTATTCTACAAAACTTTTTTAAAAGCACGTGGCAATTAATCCATTATCATCAAAAGGTTAAATTGAAGTTTTACTCAGTGCTTCTCAAAGTTTCAATATTTGTGACCTAATTTTAATTATAATTTTCATCGCCCCCCCCTCCCCCATACAATAACAATGTATTGAAAGCAATAATAATATACTTTGACGCTAAAGCAACATTACGAACTTAATTGTAAACCGTGCTAATTATCAAGGTAAGTATTAAATTTTGTATGTGTTAGTAATAGATATTTTATCAAAGTTGCTTTTAAGTAATAGGATAAATATTATGTTAGTACATCAATTAAAAATTATGTATTCTGTTTTTAGTATTGATGAATTTATTATCAAATACATTGTGCAGTACTGATACATTGATAGTAGGTATTTTATAAGCGTGATGAGTATTTTATTTATTACTTGCTGATACCGCTTTTCGCATGGGTGAATTGAAAAATTAAACAATACCGATTGTGAAGGATCACGAAACTTTTAACGAGTTAATTTTACGTGAATTGTAAATGGAACATAAAAAGCTTTTTGCATATCTCATTTAAGCAAAAAAACCTATATTTGTAAATTTTTTTATTCTGAAGGTCTAATAGCTGATAAAGAGGATTTTTTTTTATTTATTACGCCCCGTAACTCTCTTGTGGATCGATTTTTGAAACACCTTCCTAAGCTAACCTCTGCTCAGCAAAAGTAGCACATTGTTACAAATTGTGTGTGATGAAAGCTAAAAATAGTGTAAATAAGAGAATAGCGCAAAACCCTTCACCATTAAAAAATACATGTACATGCCAATTTTCATAGCGATCGGTTGAACAGTGTTGGAGTGTAGCGATTTCATATATACAAACATCCATATAGATTAACATTAAAAGAGAACCTATCAAAACAGAATTTCTTTTGTGCTTGGTGACCATGATGAAAACTAGGAGGTTGATTGAATGATGCAGAATTTGATATGATGTGGCTCAACCTGGTGGGGAACTGAAGCAAAGTGGATAACACAAAAACCTTCTCCATAAAAAATATATACATATGCCAATTTTCATAGTGATCACTTGATCGATGCTGTAGTGAAGATGTTTGTTATATACAAACAGCTTTATATATGTATATATAGATAGATAGATTATGCTAGAATGTATATTTTGCTTTGCTTCCTTTAAATTTACACTTTTTTTTAAAAAAATCTTTTATTTTCGATTTTTTGATAAGCTTGGTTTCCCCATGTAAGGTTATCACGCTTTCGTAGGGGGAGCGTCCCACAGTTTGTGGAGCCCATTGACCCCTTAAGTGGTCACTTTTTTGAGAAAAATATTTCAAAAAAGAGTACACGTTTTATTGCATATAACTAAGCTTATTATTTAACAGAATGCGAAATTGAAGTAATTTTATTTCAGTTTTAAAGTTTTCACAATATTTTTATTTTATTTTATAACTGTGTTAAACTCTCCTCATATAAATGTTTTACTTTTTAAAAGTACACTCTACATGGTATGAAGCATGTTTCATTTAATCTAAAGGAATTTATCTCATACTCACACAAAATTTCATGTTCGTGCCTCTTTTTAAAACGGTTGATTAATTTGAGTATGTGTGCATATATGTATGCACAGAGAACTCGAAGCGCGGTATGATACTAAGTCCTACATTGCAATGAAGACATAGATAATATCGGTGTTTTGAATTATATTTGATTCCAATTCCATTCTTCTCAAGGAACAAATATCGCCTGGCCTTGCTAATCCCTGTTTTTATCGAATATTTTGAAGAATTTAAATTCCTGACTTTAATGAAAAATTCCCGCCTTCATCACTAAGAAAATCCCGGTTGAGAAGTATTTCAGTACCAAGGACAAATTGCATCTCTTAAAAACACTTGCATTAATACTCTCAATATAAGAATTGAAAATATGTAGAATTCAAATAGAGAAGGAAGAAAATATCAGTGCCCGAACAGCGTACGGGATGATGGGGCTAGATTTCAGTAGTCCACATAGTGTACGGACAAACCAGTTTAAAAGTTAAAAATAATATATGTTACTAAAACGTAAAATAGATTTCTATCTTAATGCTACTTCACACATACTGATAAAAAAATAACACTAAATATATGATCTGCATTATTAAAATAATTCGTTTTATGTACATTTATTAAATATTTAAACAACGTTTTAACGCATCTCTTTTAGAGTTACATTGAAATGATTGTTATTTAAATGAGGACATCCACTTCATTATTATATTCCACTTTACACACGTACAATGAAGATTATTTTTAACGCTGTATAAAATTTTATTCACACTTAATAATATCACAAATCATTACTTAGGAGAAAAGTTTAAAATTACTGCCACATAAGAAAGTAACATAACTTCAGAAACATATTTTATTATTAGCTTACTTAGTATTCATCCCCACAAATACTTTTCCATGAATATCGAATGAAGGATTTATTTACAAAAGTATGTTACTTCACTAATGAAGATCAAATAACATTAGAAATGGCTGATATACAACTCATTACGCATTCATTATTCAAAATAACATATCTGTATCTATGTATGTATAAATCCTGAAAGAGAATACTTACTCCTCATTATATACAGCTTATATACGTTTCTTGGAATAAAATAACAAAGTACTTTATATTCTGATCAGCAGTCCTACTTATTTGATGCATTTAAGAAGAATTACAATGATTATATGCAAATATGTAGTTTTCTGCTTGAAGATCCAAACATGTCAAACCTAAATTCATAATATATTATATTACGATGCAATCTTTTGAAATACGCTTATTGGTATCTGATTTACACGCGAATTGGATCCAATTTTATCTGTAAATATACTTATTTACGCAAGTATTCTCATGACATTCTGAAACTTGTTGGTTCAGCAAATAACTGAAGATTATCATTTTTAATGAAATCTGTGGACCCTGCTGTTAATGCCATAGATGATTTTTATGATTTATATCAAGTTATAAGAAATATATATTTTATTTAACGTATTTCTGTTTGTATTAAAACTCACAAGCACTTACAGTCTCATTACAAGTTATGTATCTAAGCCTAATATTTAAGGTATCAGACTGGTTGCGACAACTTTTTGTTTAAAAAAAAGGATATATGGGAATTTTTTGTTATTTTTAGATTTTTTTAGTGCATTTTAAGAAAAAATGTTCTAGAATTAAGAAGATAAAAAGAAATTATTATTACTAAAATGTGAAAAAATAGGTAAACATTGACAAAAAATAGCATAAACGCGGCCCATTCTACACCAAAGGTTTATGAACAAATTTTCAGTTTTTTCAATCGAATGTGTTGCTACATTATTCAATTTTGAAATGACCTTCAGAATAGGGGATATTTTCTTTTTTACAAAAACTAAAGCACTTTCTCTCGGTAACTATATGAAAATGCTTAAAAAGACAGTGAATATATTCACACAAGGGACTGTAAATTTTGTAATAAAACAATGATTGATAAATCTGAAGGTTAAAACAATTTTATTATTATACAGAACTTACAGAAAAAATTTCAGTTAATTATGTTCAAAACTTTTTTAGCAATCGTTGACCCCGTTTGATTATTTTCAAAAAATTACATTTCGAGTAAAACGCGTTTTAATGTATGACATCTTGATTAAAGTTATGTGACATCTGCTTTTACTAAAACACTTGTAGTTTTTGTTCTAGCAAACGGAAAATGATAAACTTGGTATTTTTATAAAGCTAATAACATGACCAATAAAATAAAATCATAAAACATTTGTCAATTTTTGGCAAATTTCACAGTTTTAGCGTAGTTGGATACCTTAAGAATGTAATTCTACATTTACCATATACACTTGGTACAAAAAGTCTGTTTTCACTTACTATTGCTTACATAAACAACGAAAAAAATTACCCTGTTTTAGTGTAGTAACTATAAAAATTACCCAAATAGAATAATCAGTTATTTAATAGGTTGGACAACCCAGTCTTTTGAAAACCTCCAGAAGTCGTTTCGGTATTGAATTAACAAGCCCTAGTGAGTGGTTTCTTCAGCGCCTATCTTCTCCCATTCGTCCTTAAGAACACTCCTCATCATATCCTTGCTAGATATATTGTTTTGACGAATCTTACGCTCCAGAAAATCCCACGTGGGGGAGTGTGCGGTTCATTTGAGATATTATACAGGAGCCAGAGCTTCACAATCTTAGCGGCATGCTTCGAATTGTTGTGTTGGAAATGAAACGACAATCCTAGGTCGAGTTTGGTGGCAATTTCCTTTAAATTGTTATTTAGGTCATCGAGGTAATCATTTTTATTTATAATTGATTCGATATATTCCAACTTCATAATAGCATTGCTCGCCCTGAACTCCCACCCCCTGACACCAAGACGCCGAGCTTTACAATTGGTTATCAATGCTCTTTTTGATGCCCTGTGCAAAGTTTTATCCTTATCAATTTTCGACTTTTTATGCCAAAGATGCAAAATTTGCTATCATTGGAGAATATTAATCCTTTAGAACTCCGGCGGATTGTGAATATGTTTTCTTTGTAAAAGCTATCCATTTCAGTCGGTTTATCATTAAAACATAAGACTTTCTGCAAGCCACTCGACTACGGTATCCGGCCTTTTTCAAGATTTTTTTCCGGTAACTGCACACATATTTATGTTAACTTTCTCGTGAATGTCTGTAGCTATTTAAGTAGCAGTTAAAAGCGGATTTTTTTCCATCAAGGATATCATACTTGGTTTTTCTATGATTGTGAGTTTAGATTGACAACCTAAACGAGGTTTAAATGTGCAAACTCCTGTAGAATTAAAGAAATTAATAAGACGCTGGATACATGAATACTACCGTTGAACGAATCTGGCTATATCCCGACGATTTTTGCATCTTTCCATATTTTCACAATGATTTTATGGCCGCTGATACTAATTTTCTTCCTTTTATTTTCCATGTACTTTAATTACTTCGTATCTCACAAATACGTACAAATTATTCAGTCACAACTCTCTTAAGCTATTTTACTTGATGATTGAATGTAAAAACTCTATTAACCTATAACAACTGTTGATGAAAATTTCAGGAATCAAGAATATTCAAATAGTGAACGCACACTTTTTCTGCCTATTATTTGTGTGACTTTGCTACAAAACTCCCGTATCTCTTACGTAGTTTTAATTCAAAATTAACGAACTCTGGCATCTCAATATTTAAAAAATAGTTAACCAATTAATGACATTTTGTTAGGAAAGAAATTATATTTCTATTAAATTTTACCTTTGCTGTATATTTTGTTAAAGGCGAATGCAGACTTTTTCTAGCAAGATTATATCATGGAAAATTTTGACCAAACAAACAAAATCCAAAACAAACAAATTTTCTCTCACTGTAGTTTCTAATCAACCTTCACGAGTCCCCTAAATAATTGCAATTTAGGTAATAATACGTAATCTCTTTGTGTGTGTGTTTTAACTATAAAATCTGCCATAGGAACATTTCTGCTATAATCTTAGTCCTTAGGATACAGTCCGTTAAATAATTATTACAACATAAATTTCCTCTAGTTCTCACCATTTTCAAAGGTTGTGATAATTATTACTATCATCAACTATATTATGTTTTTAATATCCATATTTAAGCTCTTTTAAAGATTTTATTTGCTATTTGTTTTAACTTTTTAATTGTCAAGTAATTTTGATGATTTCGGTACGTAAATTGTCAATTTGTTTTACTGTAAATATCAAATGCTTAGTACAGAGTAAAACATTCTTAGTAGTTAAAACATTATATTTTAAATCACATACTTAATTTTTTTTAAAGCATTGTAGCAACTGCATACTCGCTTGAGGTAGCAAACTTAGTTTCTAGTAAAACCAGTATTTTCCAAGAAAATAAAATAAAAATTCATAAAAATGAATATTTGTTCGTAGTTTAGTAATTCTGTTTTTTGTGGTATGAAATGAATATTTGTAACTCCTCATTCGTTTTACCAGAATCTTGTTTTCTCCCTTGTATTTTCTTTCATTTGCATCCTTTTTTGGCCAACAAACTTTGCACTGTCTTGTAGGCTCATGTTGTTGTTGTTGTTTTTTTTAATCCCTCAGAGATATAGCGGCAGCTAGATCAAATCAATGATACCGTGAACTCTAGCGAAGTCAAGCACCAGTAGAGGACTTTCATAAACATCCGCCAGAGCGAAACCTAAGCAATCCAGGATGTGATCGGGGGAGGCCGGCTTCAGATTGCATTTTTTGCACAATGAAAAGACTTTGCGTCCCGAGTCGAATGTCATGTTTTTTAGATGTCCACTTATGAGTCTTGAGATGGCTGTTTGATTACTTCTGTCACCCCCGAATTCTAACGCTCCTCCCGGGGTCTTCCTGCTGAACCAAGGATGGGCGGGAGGGGTGAGCCAGTCTTGTCTAACTGCTTTTTTCTTTATGGAGAAAATTTCTTTATATGTTAGTGCATTGTCCCGGTTGAGAGGCTCTTATACACACATGATTTTCCCGATCACCCCACCGTCAGTACATGCTTATTCGCAGACGACTCTGCGGCATTGACCCAGGGCGTAAAACTCAGTTACACAATTAATAACATGCAACATTACCTCGACATACTCGAGAATTGGCTCACAGACTGGAGGATAGCTATAAATGTAGATAAATCTCAGGCTATTGTATTCAGAAAATGGGGCGTTATCGCCCCACAGACTGAACTCACACTCTTTGAAAACAACATCCAATGGGTCTCGGTTGTTCGTTACCTGGGTCTTTACCTAGATAATCGATTAACGTACAAACCACACATTGATTATCTCTCCGAAAAATTCTGGGGAAGAATTGCTCTGGCCATCTCTCTTATTGGGAGAAGGTCACCACTCTCCCTAGAAAATAAAGTCATCCTTTACAAGCGTATTTTGCGCCCAGTAATAACATACGCTTGCCCCATCTGGGGCGCGGCGGCACCGACCCATACTAAACGGATCCAAATCATACAAAATAAAATTCTGAGAACCATAACTAACGCACCTTGGTACGTTAGGAATTCTGTCTTACACATGGAGCCGATCGATAACTACATCACTAAACTATCTAGAAATGTTTTTAGAAGTATAGAAAATCATGACAACCCTTTAATTAAAGCACAAACATTGTTCACTTATCCTCATACTAAAGTTAACTTTGCATACAAATCTTCAAAGTGGGAACTTCCATTGAAGCCTCCATAACACAACAAAAAACACGTAATTTACACAATGAATCACATCACACGCTTCCGCAACTTTCTTAAAACTGGGTCAGTTGAGAATCTGACGTCATTCCCCATTTTCACCCCTGCGAACGCAGGGGAACTTCGGCGTTTTTCGCCCATCGATGCTTCTTCCTCCACCCCTCCCCCCTCCACGTTTTCACCAGAAAGGGTTTAATTCGGACGGCTTTACCTCTCACATTTTGCCTCCCTTGCGGGAGGTGTCACTCGTCTAATGGTCTTTCTTTTTCACCCTATCTTCAGGGATACTGGGTATAAGCAATTTTTTTGCTGGGACCCGACATATCTAATTTTCGTTTCGTTTCGGTTGAGAGGCTCAGAGCAACCTCTTTTAGCCAAGATGTCTGCAGCATCGTTCCCTTGGATGTTAACATAGGAGGGAATCCACTGAAAGTGGACTTCCCTTCCCTTGGCTAGATTTTTAAGATGGGTTATAATTTGTATGCCCACGAAGTCGCATATATTGCTACAGTCCTGTAGATAATGAATCGAACTCCGACTGTCAGTAAGGACTCAAATGTTATTAGAATTAGTTCCGTAAAGGAGGGCCTTTAATCCTTCATTTATGGCAATTAGTTCGCTTCTGAATACCGAGCAGTTTTCTGGGTTGAGTTTAGAAAGCTGGACTGAAAGACTTTTTATAAAGACACCACTTCCAGCGTTGTTCAAATCGTCTTTACTGCCATCTGTATAAATCAAAATGAAATCACTCGGAATGCCATCTATGACTTCCAGGGCCAACTGTCTTAGGTAATCGGAAGCATCTGAATTCTTGTTCGTGACTGGCATAAGTTTAGTATGAATGTAAACTCCGGGTAGGCCATCAATCGGGTTTGTAGGCTCATATTTCTCAAGAATATGGGGACTATGAGATATATAAAATGTTGTTCCCCAGAACCAGCAGAATTATGTGCTGTTAGTGGTTTTCCAGGATTCTTTTGTCCATCCCCAAAAGCTTCATTGTCATATTTATAAAAAAGCTCATCTACAACTTGGATTCTAAATTCTAAATACGCAATATGTTTCCCAATTACATTTTTATAGAGCAAAAATGAGTTCCAGAGTACATAGTCCAGTAAAAATGTAAAAATATATCATTATTTCTATTTTTCCTGCCGTTTTCGAATGAAATGTTATTTCCTGATACAGCGATCTACTAGTTAGGTTGTAGTCAAAAATTATCTTTAACTTGAGTTTATATAAATTTTTTTCATTTTTGAGGTTGATCATGGAAGTATTATGAATACTGCTCATCAAACAACCTCTATTCAAATCAGCCAAAATGAACTTTTCCCGTTATAGATTCGGGTTTGACAAGGAATTGAGACCAAAATAAACTACTGTCGACATTTATTCATATACAACAAGGAGTGAGTGAATATTAACGTCCCACTGTTCAGCTACACGAGGGCTTTTGGGGACGGTCCACGTAATTTTGAACCATGGTCAAGTGACACGGACGACACCTGAGCTGACACCCCCCTCCTAACTACCACACCAACGGGAGGACGTTTGAGCTCTCGACATATTTTACGTGCATCGCACCCCTACACGGCGGGTCTTCAGTGGTACTGGGATCGAACTCATGACATGCTAGCCACAATCCGATGCTTAGACCACTTGGCTACCACAGCCACAACAAGTAGATGCACTAAAAAATTACCCCACTTAACATTCGGGTGTGGCAATCTGGAGAATTAGTACCGAGCCAGAGATATTTTGGGTATGATATTTTGAAACAGTGGTGCCCTGCAAGAGTTAATCTCGGGCATGGAAATTAAAAGGTTAATAACCGCAGAAAATTAATCCTTGCAAATTATGTTACCAATCATTTCCCCTCGCATAACAATAGGACGCACTATAACAATCTTAAAGCAGACCAAGGATGTGTCAGGTATCGTGTCCAACTGCTGATGCCACGCATAATTAGATTATGGGAAGGGAAGATCAATTTGATCAACTTTGAGAACGTTATACGATTCGATGATACACCCAGAAATGGTGGCAGGGAATCTTTTTCCTCCCTAATTGATCTGGCAATTGTCAAGTATTTTATTTTGTGGAAATTATGAAGAAGAGATATTAGCTTTCAAAACCATCTTGATTTTCATCTTCAGTTGGCATGTCAATTCTTTTCAAGATTTTGAAGTCTGAGAGCAAAATTACGATTTATACGTCTCCTGAACAATAAAAAACTGGTTCTAGACGAACTGAGATTGGTGAACGTTGTAACCATATTACAATTTTAGTGAATACATATAGATGCTGTCAATTGTGCTCAACGAAGGCTCATCGAATATGTGGCATGTGTGCACAACTTGTAATGCCCCGATCTGTGTATATACATGCTTTCCAAAATTTCGAGGAAAATAATATTATAATTTATCATCTATGAATAAAAAATGCTGCAACATAAAATTCTTTTGCCACATTACATATTGTTTACAAAATATATTTTGTGAGTATAAAACAATAAAAAAAAATCATTTAGTTTAAGATTTTTTACACTGCTCCCGATAGGCGATGGTATCTGATATACAAATATCCTTTATCAATTCTGCTTTTACCGTTGAAACAGTTGGATCAGATAGCAATGGTGCCTAGCCAAAGTGAGAGAGCAGGAGTTATATTATCGCCGCACTATAAAGTAACACGAGGGCAATTGGTGACTTAGTCGTAAATTTGAACCTTAGCAGGGTGACGAGGATAACACCTGAGGTGACACCTCCTGGCTATCACACCAGGGCACAGAAGGACATTGAGCCTTTACATATTTAACGTGCATCCTCTACATGGTGGGTCTTCAGGGGCTGAATAAACAGTTACCAATACGACCTCTAAATGAGTGGTTCTTAAAATTTGATCTCCACGGACCTCCTTCATGTTTTAGCCTCACATCGTGAACTTCAAATATTTTTCATTCTCAACACCTGATTGAGTGATTTAAAGAGACCTCAATAACAATAAGATAGCATCTGCTACTTTTTCCGATTTTTTTAGGCTTCTTCTTTTCATTATACCGGGAGCATTCGTAATGGTCACGAGGGGTAATCGAGTCAGCCCAATTATTTTTTTATAATTAAAAATCGTAATTCTAGTAAATAATTTAATTGAGAGAAAGGATACTTACCTACTTTTAAGAACTGTTCAATTTTTCTTTTATAATTTGAAAAAAAAATCCAACCAAACTGAACTAAAATGTTTCAAATGCGTGTGACTTTAATAAAAGACCCAAATCACAGAAAAATTTGTTAACATTAAAGGAATAATATTTGAAGGCAAAACTGTTATATTTTGTTCAAATTATTGTAGTTTTATGCTCCTTTGAGTATCGACAAATATCATACGGAACTTTTTCTCGCTTACGTCTTTTTGACAGGGCGCGATGTGTCTTGTGGTACACATGTGTGTTCATATTTTTCTAGATGGAGGGTTTTAGGTAGCATTTAAAAACTTTCCTTTCAACTCAAACGTTTCACGTTCAACAATTTTCTCAAATTTACTTTCGCTATCAGGATTATTATCCTTTATTTCGTCAGGTTCTTCCCTTGTTTCATCAGTTTACAATAGAGATCGCAAACGTGCCCATTTCTTCCTTTATATATATATATTCTGTTCATTTACTTTTGTAAATCAAAATGAGTCGTACAACACAGCAATCAAAACCACTAAGACATTCACAAGGGAAAAATGTAGCCATTCCATAGAAAATATATTCTGGAACAAAAGTGACAAATTTGATACATTTGGGGTTTCGTTATCGAGTTGTGGGGATTTTAAATATTCAATACTTTTTTCCAAAAATACTTAATTTGTTTAAATGTCTGAAAGTTTTATTTCTGTAGAAATGAATTTTAGAAAACCTACTTAGAATTTGAAAGTTCTAATCTTAAATTTTATAATTTTACCTGATTTTTTTCTTACCGTTCTGAAAATATATCGTTCTTATTATTTCATCAAAGCATTCTTTTCGCCAGAGTTGCAATTTTATTATTTTTAACTTCTTTAAGAAATCTATATTTACTCATCTCTTATGTGCAAGGAATAATTGAAAAACCTGTAAATGAAATTTCTGAAGGTATTGACTGTTTTCATTGCGTGAAAACTAAGAAGCTCTCTTTCATTTATCTCTCTCTCTTTCATGGGTTTTTATTAATGTCCCTTCTTCATCAGCATTGCAGTCATCTATCTTCTTTAATTATCAAGTGTAGAAACAAATCCAATAATCATACTTGGAAATATATCCAGAATGTGACAGTTATGACTTTTGGTTGGAGTGTTATTTCTAAATTAATTACTAGAATAAAGAAAGGGAAAAAAATGATGAATTCAAAAAATAAATAAAGGTAAGCATTAAAAAAGTTGAGCGAAATATGAATTTAAGCTATATCCTTCCTCTCCCCCAGAGGCCTGTGTCGTTGGTACAGCGTTCGAATCCCGGAGAAGACATGGATGTTTATAAATGTTTAGTGTCTTCGCGACTTTGAGATACTCTAAGTAGCATCTGAGTCGCATTTACTCTCGAATGTTGGTGGAAGGGAAAGAGAGATGGGAGGCCCCTGCCTCCCCCAAGGTGTTCTGCCTCAAATTTGAGGTGGAATGGAGCCAAATTGTAATGCTACCTGCATGGCACTCAAATCTACGTCTAACTGAAGGTGTACATGTAACCCTTTCCTCCGAAGAATTTCTTGGACCTTAATATGACACCGTCAGACAGGAAGCATCGGAAACAACGACGACAACTAAATAGCCATAACCCTAAACAGAAGACATGGAATAGAAGCGTAATGTGAAAATATAGTAAGAAATATTGGACACAAATAAATACCAAATCCAATCAATGTTTTGAGGCCTGTCAACCCTTTCCTGCAAGTTGCCTATGAGAAAGTACTATGAATATAGCATTATTAGAAGATATATTACACTAATGCTATTATTAGAAAAACTTAATGGTATAACTTAATGAATAAAAAATGCTTAATTAATGTAGAAAGTACATACCCCCCCCCAAACCAACATATAACCCTCTAAGAGCAGCATCGCAAAACAAAAAATATTATTAAATAATAAGATCAATGATAAATAAGAGTATTTGCATTTTTTAAAAACTGAAATAGGAAATTATTGGAATGAGTAGGACCACCAATCACAATCATATCAATTCTAATGTAAATCCTGATACATATTTTTGTTTATTTTACATGTAGCGCCATCTTGAGTCTGTAGGTAATAGAAATTGAATAACATTTGAGTCAAAACATAATACCGTAAAATCTGACGTATAACGCACACTTTTAACGCAAAAATTAAGATCCAAGTTTACGCTTGGTATAAAAGTGATACCTTCAAAAATGAAAAAAAAAAAAAAGATAAGCATAGAAGAGAGAAAAATTAGACTTCTAAATATATCAAAATATTGCTTATTTAAAAGAAACAAAATTTCTTATTAACTTAATGTGTTGTATTGCTAGAAGTATACTATTTTTTCAAAAGCCTGGGATTATACCTCGAATAAATGTTCTAAATTTAAGAGCACTGCGCACGTACATTTCAGGTTTCTTCGTAAAAAAGGTGGTGCGCGTTATACGGCGAATATATGTAAAAATCAAAAATTACAGCTCTAAAGTATACATGCGGATTATAGGTCGGATTTTATGGTAATATAAAAAATAGCATAATAGTTAAAAAATTAATTAAGATTGAAACCTAATTCAAATATTCTTAAAATTTGTAATTAAACTTAAACCTATTAGAAATGTAATTGTAAAGAAAATTATTAGGACATTCATGTACATTACAACAAATGATAATTTTTTTTACATTTAAAATGATATTAAACAAATCGTAACCCCTATATTTATACGATTTTGTAATTAAAAATAATATTTCTACAAATAGAAATTGAAATATTCTAATTTTAGTAGGCCCTTAAATAATATCAAAATTAAACGCATATAATTTATCATAAATATTTCTATGTAATTTATTATCCCACAATAATCTAAGTAATATAATCTTTAAAAAGATTATTGCTGTTTTTTCAATTACGTTTAAATAGTTGGAAAAAATAAATATTTTCAAGTCTAGCAGTTAAGTCTCAATAGAAAATGATATAACAATGTTTTTAAATTTATATGCAATTGCAGAAGTGAGACAAATTCTCCTGCATAGATAAGCAACATTTTATTCGGAACAAAAACTTTGTATTTTTTTCTTCGTATTTTAATTTCACAAGATAAAAAACGATATTAATCTTAATTTATGGAAAAGAAGAAAAAAATTGATGTTCTGTAACTCTAGTTTTCTGATCCGAAACTCTTCATTAAATATTTGCGAACATTATCGGGAGAAACGTATTTTATGTGTCACAGAAAGTTGAAGTTTATAATCTCTTCTATACATATGATTACAATTTATCTTCCTGGTAAGAGACCATTTTATGTTTTATTTGGAATGCGAGTGCACTTCTTTTAAAAGAAATTATCCTCTGACATATATGGCAGGATCAAATAAAAATATCTAAGTATATGGAAATTAATCAAATTCCAAAAATCTATAACTTCAAGTTTCTTAACTTTTTATAGTAAATTTTAATAATTGTTTTTTTTTGTTCACTTAGTTTTTAAATTTTTTTTCTTTATCAATGCAATATATTTTTCCACAGATTTTACATAACGCTTTATCGTTCAATAAAACGAAACCATATATTTTTTTCTCTCTTGGAAATTTATTTATTCAATTTCTGAAAAATAAAGTTCAGTAGAAATTAAATGTCCTTTTAAAGGTAATCACTTGTGGTAGAACAGAAACTAAACTGTGAACTTCTTACTATTATTAATAGAAAATTAAGGCATATAAATAGTTTGAAAATAGAAATCGGAAAAAAAAGAAATGTTCAGACCTGGATGCTTAAAAGGATTTAAGGAAGGAAAATTAAATTTGTAGAAGTTCTCCCCTTAAATAACATAGGCATTATTTTAAACAAATGATTACTTTCTTGAGGTTTTCTTAAGGTGTCTGACTACAATCGGCACAGTGTTTATGCAAAAACTTACGAATGAATAATTTGTTGATATATATTTAGAATCTCTTGCATTAGAGTATACATAAAAATGCTCATAAAAATATTACTAGAATTCAAAAATTACTTAATCCAATTAACTAATTTTTGGGTGAAAAATGAAGGAAAATATATATATATATTCAAAACATTAACTTTTTTTACTGGAAAATGGTTCAATAATAAAAATATTTCAATAATAAAGATATATAGCTAAATCTTCTGTGTACAAAACCCGAAAACATATTTTGAAATAGATGGTTTATGAATGAAGTTTGTGATAGTTCTATCGGAGCTCCTTCTACTAATTGTTCTTTGGGGGAATTTCTGGCCTTAAAAATTATTTTACTATAAAACTCCGCTTCTAAGATGAAAACATGATTATGTTAATTAAGACTACTATATATAGTTGTCTCACACACACACATTGCAATAAATTTCCGTCTATTTTTTTTTTTTACCTTAAATGGTTACAGCAATTATTTGGACTCTGAACATCACTCTCGGGAAATGGAAAAATAAAGTAGGCTTGATTACTTTTATTTTTGAAGCTAAGCCTAAAAATCTGAATTCAAACTACAAAAATTATTCTAATTATATAGAAGTATATTCATAAAAGTGAATGTTTTAAAAATATGCCTTACTTTCACCATTTTTTTTCGAAAAAAATTGAATTTAAGTTTTATTTTATTTTATTTTATTACTACTCTCAAAATATTTTTACATGTATGTTCTAAATCCCTGATACTAAATATCAAACAACAATTAATTAATATGTTTTTTTCAAAATCACATTTTCGAAGGTACTGGGTCACTTCTTAAGTATATCATGACACAGTTTTAGTTGAACCGTTCTGTTTTTGCAGAATTCCATTCGCACAATTTGGGCATAGATGACATTAGAAGAGAAACCTTGCTTCAAGCCTATAACATACATTAATAACCCTCGTGGTTACTGTTGACTAATACGTTGATAAACATCACGTTTTATATTTACAAGAACACAAGGATTCTTGTTTACGACAGTTGCTTATAAAACTGATTCAACGTGGATATATATTATTGATTCTTGAGATATATTGGAATTATTTTATATTCTGAAGCAACTGTATAATTCCTTGGCTCTTTTTCTATCTTTGAATTAATTGTACCACTTTCGAAGAATTCTAATACCCAATTTTATAACCATACTGAGAACTAAATTATCCTTTCTTTCTAAGATATAATTGCTTATGAACACAGTGTCGAGTTTTTTTCTAGTGCGAAGCTCATGAACAATTAGTCGTTTAATAAACTCGATGACATCACAAGAGAAGAAAGAAGTAGTATCACAAGTTTAGAAAACATTTTTTTTATTTTGTTATAAAATTTTGCACGACACTATTTTTAACTAGTTTATTATTTCATTAATTTAAGTATTTTTCTTAAAGTTGCCCAAAATATACTACTTCTTAAAGTAGTATTTTAAATTTTATTACAAATGATAACGTTTGGTAATTTGTTATATCAGCAATTACGTGCCGCCTATGAGAATTTTAGTTTTTTTACAAAGTTTCCATCAAAGTTTAAAGACACTTTTATTTTGTGAAAATAGTAATATCGTACAACTACACCACTAATGTAGATGCTATAGGAAGGAGGAATACATTCGAAAGACGCTAATAAAAAATTCTTACAACATAATCATCTTTACAGTTGAAAACAATGCTTTAAATCTGAATGAATTATAATATCAGTAATCAGCTGATTCAAGAAAAAATACAGCAGCATCTCATATGTCATCTAATTTAATTTTTTTTATTTGTAATAAAATCTTATTCGGGCTGTTGTCTTTTTAACCAGTGGCAAATCTCAGGTATATGTCAAAACAAATTAACGTATCAAAACGCGCGCATGTGTAAAAATAGTTACAATTTATTATTCTTTTAAAGAAATACCTTTTAGCACGAGGGTCACCAGTATCTGTAGAATTAATTTACGCAATGGAAAATCAAACTCTTAAAAAACCACGTGATTGGCTAAATAATGATTCGAACAGTAACGTTTAAATTCTTCTTTTTGCAGCTGTCATGAACAATTTCTGAAGCTCACATTTACTTCAAAAGAATTCTCTCTTTTTTTTCTTTCCCCCTTCCTCCCTTCTTCCACGAATCTACCCTTACTCTTAAAATTTTTTTCACAGGCTTCTTTTTCTCGGTCATATTTTTACTCGCCCCAGGGGAAGCTGTGTGCAAATACTTTGTTCCAAAACATTTTTTCTTCTCTTTCTCAATCCCTATTTTATTTAAAAGCTTTCTGCTAACTGTCTTAAGGATGTAAAAAAAAGAAGAAAGAATAGCTGCAGTATTATTTTTGTTTGTTCCGTAGTAATTAGAGAAGATATTTTGCTGAATAACAAGGAGTTAAAAATAAGTATATTTATCTTCGTTATTTATTTAAATAGGTTTATTTCCCTTAGTGGAAAAAACTATGAGAAACTATATGAATACGCGAAAACATTAAGTTAAAGATTCTCTACATCATTTAAAGCGACGACTTCACTCTCCGGGTTGTTTGAGATACATCATATGGATTTTCTGTGTTGGGAAAAAATTATTATTCTTGAATATTTTTTTCTCCTTTTGTTATAGCTTATATGCAATACCAGCACCTTATTTAAACACATGAGAAAAAAGTCACAGTTTATTTGATGATGTGTTTGACTTTGTGATAAATTCACGACTGATTTCTCAGTATTTACTCATTATACATTGCTTTTCAGTTTTTATTGAAAATATATACTCTTAGTCACAAAAACTCTGCATACACTTAACGAAAAGTAATTATTTATGAAAGCATAATTCCTACAAGGAAAACAGTTATTTCATACTTAAAAATTTGAATGCAGGTATATTTAATAGAATCATTTTCAAACCTATTCAATACCAGTTAGTACAGTGTTTCTCAAGCTGTGGGACGTGATAACTCTACTAGGGAGGGCGAGCGTATCGAACAATCAAAAACAAATGATTATTTAAAAAAATATTAATTTACTGAATGTAAAACAAAATATATTCTGACATAGTAAAACATAAAATTCACATTTGCACTGATATAATACACTTATAAATGTATCAGTACTGCACAATGTATTTTATAATTATTTTTTAACAATACTAAGTTAAGAACAAGTTTAATAATTACCATTGACCCCATGGGCTTGTCATATATAAAATGTTTGCAAAAATTAACACTTGGTAATTTGTATGGTTTATAGTTAATCATTCAACTTCCGAAGAAAAGTTGCGTAATTCGCCCCCATAATTCCACCTTTTTCCACGTCGGGGCGCGTATGTGATGTATTGGGAGGGGGGGGGCGATGAAGAGGAATAAATAAGTAAAAACTGTGAAATAAGTAAATCCTTCGCAAACACTGTCAAGGTCCATTTATTGCATTCCAAAACCTTCAGAATAATTTTATGGATAGCAGTGCACAGAGAAGATCGTACTTCCGAAAGACGTATATATATGTCCGGGGCATTTAACCCATTCGTTGTGTGAGACGTATATATACGCCAGGTGGCATTTAAGAGGTTTAAGTCGTATTGTAGCTTTAGTGTGAAGAATAGTATTATTGAATTCAATACATTGTTACGTTATGGAGGAGGGCGGCGATGAAAATTATGATTGAATATTGGGTCGCAAATGTTGAAAGTTTGAGAAGCACTGGGTTACTATTTAAAAATGCTGATATGAGACTTCACAAAAATCTGCATACAGAGATACGATCACGCAACTTTGAGCTCATTGTAAAAAGGTCTTAATTTGGAGTCATATATAGGACGTAAATGTTCTGCCTGTTTGTCAATCCTTTCTGAAAAAAGTTCACTTAAGATGTCCATAGAAAAGTAAACAAAATACTTTTATCCAGCCTTTCACTACACGTACAATTCTCAAAAACAATAACAGAAACCAAGTATAGTGTGAAATAGGGGGAAAAAAAACACGGATAAATATGATAGGAAAGTTAGAATCACGTGTTAAGGAGAATGGAATTATTTTAAATGACTATGTAGATGGTTATAAGAGAAATCTTGAAAAGTTTTTTGTTGTATTTTTTTCTTTAAAAAAAAAGAAAAGAAATCTAGGTTAGAGCTTCAATTTTGTTTAATGCGTGCAATAAAATAAAACTGGCATTCGAAAAAATTATACTAATTAAGATACACGTAAAAAATATGTAAACTTTGAATTTAAACTTAAATGATTCGTATATATACATGGTGGTTCCGAATTCATAGTACAAACTTTAAGGGTAGATACAGGACATTGTAAGAATCTTTATCTAATAGGAATTGGGTGCAAGTAACGTGGTGAGGCACAAACAGGGGGAGAAAAGGAAAAGAGAAATGGAGTAACCGGTTGGTTGCGTTCCGGGTAGAAAACAGTAGATGTCTATCCACCTGTCAACAAGATGCATCTTAGAAGGGGAAAGAACCATTCGGAATTCGGCTGCCATCTATGATAGGAGACTTTACGCATGCCATACATGTCTGGAGATGTGCATTACAGGCATGGTCACGAAAATAGTAACAGCAGAGCTGAGCTACGAATGAATCAAGCGCAGTTACCCGATCGACGAAAGCCGGTTCACATAATTTTTCAGCGTTAAATACGTCAACTTCGTGAGACACGTTTGTTCCAGGTCACCAGACATGAAGCTAGTAGGCGAAGAGTAGCTACTCGCAGTCCAAGACTGCAAAAAAGCATTCTGAAGGTTGTGGTTGATAGTCCCGAGTCATGTACAAGAGCTGTTCTTCACACTTTTGTCGAATGCTAAACGAAAATCATGTACACCCCTTACATTTCCAGGTAGTGCAAGCTTTGAATTTGGTAGCCTATCCTCTCTGCCTGAACTGCCAGTGAGTGGTACAACAATGAACACAGCTGCAATGGACTTCATAGCTCAAGTTCTGAACAGTATTACCAGTATTTGAAAATATTAAACTTGTCAACGACGCTTTCATGAACAATTTATTTTTCCTTTCGTATCTTATTCCTTGTGTTTGGGCCTCACTACGTGACTTGGCACATACATTTCCATACAATAAATAATTCCTACAACGTCCTCTACATACCCTCAAAGTTTTTACCATTAATTCGGGACCGCCCTCTACATATACACTGCTGGCCACCGTAAATGCAACACCAAGAAAGACAAGAGATAGCACAACAAAATTTATTTTGTAGATAACATGTTGACCAAGTAACAAATGACTAAATCTATTGACTTCTGTGAAGTGTGGTTCCTGCCAAAATCAGCAGCCAGAGTAGCCGACATTATTGGAGATCACTGCTGCCACACGCCTCGACATTGATTCAAAGAGACTTTGGATGTGTTCTTAGGGTACATCAGACCACGCAGCTTCCACACGTTGCCAAAGTCAATCTGGTGTGGCAGATGGGGATGTAATCTGGGTCAACCGTTGAACAACCATTGACCACATGTTTTCTTTCGGTGAAAGATCCAGAGAGCGAGCCAGAAAGGCAAGTAATTCAATCTAGTGATTGACGAAGAACCTTTGGTCAATGCGTGCCACGTGTGGTCGCGCACTATCCTGTTGAAATATGGCTGTGACCAAGCTCTGAAGGTAAGGAAGGATAACTGGCTCCATCACCTCGGAGATGTAGCGCTGGCTGTTTAAAGTACTGGCAATGCGTACTAGAGGAGTACGAGAGTGATATCCAATACCGCGCCCCTTACCATAATACCCGCTGCAGGACCAGTGTGGCGTTGCATAACGCAGCTGTTCAGCATCCTCTCTCCACGGTGTCTCCGGTCTCGAATCCGATCATTGTGGTGTTGCAGACAGATGCGTGACTCGTCAGTAAACACAACATTCCATTCTGCCTCCCACATTCTTCTTTCATCGCACAATTGGCGGCGGAGACGTCTGTAGTTCTGCATCAAGGTTAGACCAAGCAATGTACGTCTTGCGGACAGACCACTCTGCTATAAACGGCGTCGAATGGTACGCGCAGACGCTGAATGATGCGTTACTGACTCAATGTGCTGTGCTATGGGTCGTGATGTGACTGAGTGATCCGTCACTGCCATACGTACAATTTACCTGTTCTCACGTGACGTGAAGTGGTGCACTGAGGTGGATGCGATCAACCACGTCAGTCCGTCGTACCCTCTTGCATCCAACGTTCACATATCCGCATTACAGTTGTTTGGTTTCGTCCAACACGACTACCGATTTCCCTGAAAGATAATCCACAATCTCGGTAGGCCACTATCCTTCCTCTGTCGAACTCGGATACTTGATCAAAAGCTGATCGCTGGTTTCTACGAGACATAACTGATCGTTTTTTGAAAAAACCACAAGAAAAACTCAATTGCCGAACTTGAAATCGTTGAAATGAACCTTGTGAATTTATATCCACAGTGAAAATCTGAATCTCCTTCCTATCCTTCGCTATTTAGTTTATGTAGGTGAGTACCTAAGACTCGTAAAGTCCATCACTGTTGTGCGATAAACACTGGTTTTGCATAACTTAATTTTATTTATTGGCTTCAGTTTTGCTTCAAATGTTGTATCGAGAAATCTCACCGTCAGAAAAAACCACACGTCATTAGGAAAGAACCATTTAGAGCAAAATGGCTCAATTTGTCAAAGAGCTTTACGTTAGAACACGCTCATTCTATAGATTTATTCTTTTTTGCATTCCGAAAGTGATTGTCGTTAGTAAATCATTACAGATTTTTAGAAGAAATCAACCTTTAAGTCAATGAAGCAGTGAAAAGAAAACACGTTTCGTGCTTTACGACAGTCTGCTTAGTAAATATTCTTCTTTGCTTTGGTTTATAATATTTTTTTTTGCAATCACACTATATTAACGGGGACGAAGATTAACACGTGAAAAACGACTCAACATTTTGTTTATGTTTTGTTTATTATATTTTTTGTTTACTAGCAATCATTGGACAGTCGTTAAAATCTTCTATTCCTGTTCTTTGTTGTTAGTGATTTGCAGGAAGAGTCGTTGTAATATAATTGTTTGCGCTTTTAATCAATTGAGACTTTTTATGTATTATTTTCTCTTTTTCTGAATAAATGCTACCTCTGAATTTGCAGGATATTTAACCTATATTTAATATTCCTTTGAGATATATTAGATACATATATACATATATATATATTGAGATCATATGTAGATACATATATATTCCGATATGCATTCATATATATTTGCGTATTGTGTGTGTACGTATATTTCATTTTGTAACTTAGGTTATCTCTATAGCGGGGATTCTTCATCAAAAAACTAGAATGCAGCTCTCCTTTTAAGTTATAAATAGGAAAAGAAAAAAAAAGAGAAAAAAAGACCTGAAAAGGATAGTAAAATAAGGATTGATATGACACGTGATACACTTCCATTAATATTTCAACTTTTACCTTTTAAAATACATCAACTTGTCTCGAGAAAAAAAATGTTTTCTTCCTTTCGACATTTTTCACGATAAAATAATGCTGACGTATGTACGCTGAGTTTCTGTTTCTTCAAGTTTTACAGAGATCCTTTGGAATATTTGTACCTTTCTTAAAATGGTGCCTATCAAAGCAAAAAAAAAAAAAAAAAAAAAAAAAAAAAAAATTTCTTCATGTGTGAGTAAAAGCAGAAGGGAAAGAAGAGCTATTTAAAAATGTGTAATAACAAGAGGCAATTTCTTCTAATAACATTTTTAAAGCAGCTCTTTCATTATGCAGTTTCATGAAATTTCATTTTCTATAGATGTGCATGAGTTCACATATTTTTTCAGACCAGTACACTTTTGCTAATATCATGGTTATAAACTTAAGTAATATTCTCAAACGAATTAGTTTATATGAAACTACATATGAAACAATTTAATGATGAAATTCATATATTATTAAATTTTCAACAGATATTTTAACTTTTTCAATGATTTAATTTATATAGACACAAGTATATTCATGGGTTAAGGTATTTCAGTATTTTTGTAACAATAATTTTGAATAATCGTATAAGTGAATACTTGTTTTTAAAATTTAGTTTTAGTTGAATTAGAATATAGATGTAAATATTTTTAACAATATTACAAAAAGAAAAAAGATGCTTAAATGCAATTTCTGACAAAAAATGAAGAAAGAATGGCATATTTTCAAAAAATTCCTTTATGAGAATTGTTTTCATAGAAATAACATTTTGCCTATATATCCGTAGAACTAAGAAGTTTCAAAATTCCTATTATTTTCAGAGTTAATATTATTTAAATAAAAACCGATATTTTTTGCTAAAACTTTTGTTCTCTCATTGATATATTAAAATATGCATAAAAATTATCTTGATATATATGTTTCAAAAATTCCTTTCCAGATTTTGTACAGAAATATTAGCTATATATAGACGAAATCATACAACTACAGAAACATTATTCATAAGAAGAGAACGTTTTAAACTATGTTATCTTTTTCTCCATCTTTTGCAAAAAAATAAATAAATAAAATAAAAAAACCTGCATTAAGCAATATTTTGGTGTATTAATATGTATACAGTTAAATCTGTTTTTGTGCGGTAGATAGGGTGCGTATAAAAATCCGCACAAAAAATATTCAAAAATTTCATAAATTCTTACAAACAACAAACAATTCGTTGAAATACTGCAAAAAAAATTTTTATGCGGTGAAGAGAGACAGCATAAAAATAGTCGCAATTAGAAAATACGCCAATTTTTCCGAAATTCATCAGAAAGTGTTTTCATAATAAAATAATTAGTTAAATTACACATGGAATCATTTTAAAAACACTTAGTTTTTCATTGTATACATGGATAAATTTTCATAATGCACATGCATAATTCACTGCTACTCATAATACACAGCGCTCATCTTCCTGTGATAAATAAGTTCAAAATCACTTTCGTTACTTGAAAAAACAATTTCAGTTGATATTTTTGGCACCATAAAGTAAGAGATAAATTTTTATGCCTAAGGTTGGTAGGTCAGTTGCTTGTAAATGTCACGATAACTACATACGCACGATCGAAGTTGTTTTTGAGTGAAATTTCATTCTCCTTTCGGGATTAGTATCTATTTTGAAAATGCTTTTCCAATTTGATGTAAAGCTGTGTCCTTGCATATATTTTAGCCACTCTCAAAGAATCCGGTCCTTCTTGTCCGACTTTATAATCTTTCAAATTATTGATAATATCACTGTCATTGAAAATTTCGTCTTCAATCAAGCGCGAGTTATTGGCGCGTTGCAAGAAAGCAACTGAATGTGCATTGTCGGGAAACTTATAACAAAAACGCATATCGTCTTGAAGTTTATGTACATTGCAGTGGCGTAACATACACCCCGCAACTCCCACCTTCCGAGGGGGAGGGGCTGAGGACTCTAGGGTAAGCAAACCCTAACTAACACCAAGTATTTACCTAATTTATAAAATATTAACAAAGGGCAAGAGTTATAACATTGCAGTCAATCAAATTCCTAAAGATGAGAGGTTAAAGCTCGAAATAGCTAGGCACTCTGATCCCCCCCCCCCCCCAATGACTACAAAGTATTAAAGGCAAAACTTGATTTTGCAAGAAGGCCCTAACATTCTCCATCGCCACTGGTACATAGAAATTCAAACACCGTATAAAAAAAGATCGCACATAAAAAAAATGCATAAAAACAAAATCGCAAAAAAAGGACTCCCCACAAACAAGTTCTACTGTATTTTAATTCAATTGTCACTACACTTCAATAATATTATTCCAATATTCGCTTTTTCAAAATCGTGGTTACGAACGTATAGTTGGTCATCTTAACTTAGAATTGGATACTTTTTTTAAATACTCACTCTGCTCAAATGTTAAGCATTAATTTTCAGATTTCACGTTATAATGCATCACTTTGAATCGAATACACGCATTAAAAATATATCCCCCTGAAGACATTTCACATCTATTTCGGTTATCTGTTTGTAAATAATAAATAATAAATTATAGTTTTAAAAAACTAAAAATACCCTTTTATAGTTAATCGAACTAAGTTGTAACTTAATCTTTTAGTCGACAAATCTGGAAATGGGATCTGAAATTAGTCACCAGATGCGGGATGGGATCTGAAAATCTGAAATCGCTAATCCTGATCAGGACAATGGAACGAAATTATTAAATTATTGTATTGTCATCCTACCTAGAAAAGTGAGCAAAAATTGTGAGTTCAAAGATTCCGTTACATACAAGTGAAGCTTATAAAAGTGTGTTAAAATACATCTAACGAGACCCCCGATAAAATTAAGTGTTTCAAAATGATAAGAAAATAATAAAAAGTGATTCTCCCGATTTTATATCTGCAAAGAGAGTTTATTTGAGTTACCTTTTGATTTCTACGTT
>BMAO01016338.1:0-47264 GCA_019973975.1 Trichonephila clavata | reverse complement strand
AAAACATGGTAATATTAAGTGTCAATCGTTTTTTCACCTTTTAAACGTGTTCCTTTCATGTTAATTCGTATCATCATTTCTAAGTGTATTGTCTTATAAAAATAAAAAAAAATATTTAGCAGTTAGAACGCAAATTATTATTTTCACATGCTTGAGCATTTTTTTTATTTCATTTTCAGAAAAATGTTTATATTATGGTTAGAAATTGCTAACACACCCCACCCTCCACTTTCTCAGATACAGAATACTTCTTTTGTTTATTTTATTTCTTTTAACCGCAAGTGTATTTTATACTTGCATATATGATTAGCGTTAAATTCAAAAACACTTTAGGGTTACACCTTATTCTTTTTAGTCGCCAAATCTGGAAATGAGGTAGGATATTAGTCGCCATGTCTGAAAATGGTATATGGAACTAGTCGCCAAATTTAAAAAATGATATATGCAATAAGTCGCCAAATTTTGACGGTGATACATGGATTTGTCGCCAAATCTGATTAACCTTATTCCTGACAATCCTGAAAAGGACAATTTAACAAAATTATCAAATTTTTGTATTGTCATCGGTCCTTGACAAGTGTGCGAAATTTCGAATGAATCCGATCTTTTAAAGTGGGTAAAAATCGAGTTCTAAGATTCCGTTACATGCAAGTGAAACTTATAAAAGCGTGTTAAAAAAGTTAAATGTTCCATCTATTTTTCTCCATTTTCCAAATATTTATCAATTTTTATGTTTTGTACAGCAAATAGCAACAAATTATATTTATATTTTGCTCCATGAAGTAAAACAGAATGGGATTTTATTGTTCTTTTACTTAATGCTGTCATTGAATTGCAAAAAAAAAATCTGTCTCCATTGTATATAAATGAAGTTCATTCTGTCAAAAACTATTTTGAATTGTAAAACATCAGTATACATATATGAATAAGCAAATAAATGTGAAACGCATATTTCAAATGAATTGAGCTTAATATAGATACATTAGTGTACACAATATAATCGAATTAAAATTTCTTAATCCCTTAATGTGGAAATTCGAATTTATACAAGTCAACCGAGAATTATAGAGATAAAATGTTAAAATAAATGCTTTTTTTTTGCTTATATACATTCATATAATTCTTACTATGTTTTAATATTTTTTTCTATCAACAAATTATAAATTAGTTGAATCCCCTATGATTTACAATTCTATGCACATGAAATAAATCGTGACAAATATAGATACTATACTTTTCGAATTAATAAAATATTTTATTTATCAACTGGGGGTAGTCATATATTTCATTAAATATATAAGAAGATTTATTGAATAAACCAATCAAAAACCTGTCTTGGGAGACAGTATCTAAGAGCAAAGATATATTATATATGTAGATTGCAGTAGAGATAAAAATAACTTTTAAATTGCAACCAGTATTATTGACAATTTGGGTAGCTAAAATTTCTCCGCATGAAAAAAAAGCAAACAAATATGCTTTCACCCTTATACATAGCTTCATTCTACAAACTACTAAATTTTCAAAAATTTGATTGTATAATACACCAGAATGTACAATTTGTGCGACAAATGCATTTTATAATATATCGTCAAGAAATTGCTGAAAAGAACTTTTAGTGACTCTTAGTTATTACATGACGTCATAAAAATGATGCATATTCGAATATTTGCACTATAACAACAGAGAGCCATAAAACGAGCTAAGTGCAAAATCTCTTAAAATGATCTAAGAACACAGAAATATTCAGAAATACTTTCAGAATGTTTACAATATGCTATCAAGATACGTTTATACATGATAGAACCAACGGCAATCTAGAAGAGACTTGTAGTTTCTCATGAGAGTTGCACAAGAATTTGGAATTGACAAAAGTATAGTTTCAAGATCTTGGAAAGCTTTTCATATGACAATTGGAGCTGTGAGAAAGATTTCTAGTGGTCCACCGGAAAGAAATGCCAAGTGATGACCAACATATAATTCTGCAGGTGAAAAGAAATCGGAAACACACAAAAACAGACATCGGGAAACATTGCTCGGTGGTGGCCTATGTCAACCGGATGACTGGCATCATTTTTTACTGAGGTAAAACCTCTGCATAAAAGTAGTTTATTTGTTCATCATCCTGAATACTGCTTAACATTAACAGCAGCCAAACGGTGGGAACAATAGTGTAAAAAATACAAAGATTGGTTGCGCAATCAATGGAGCTACATTTTATCAACTGATGAGAATCATTTCAATCTGTGGATTTGATGAAAAGAAGGGGCACGGGGATTCAATTCACTTATATTAGGGAAAGCGACTGTTGGAGTGAAACTGGAGTGTTATTGTGCGAAGACATTATGTTAGATAAGCAAACGGATTTTTTACACTTGCTTACTTAACGGAGATCATTACTGCGATGAAATTATCCTCTCTTACATACCTCCTCCGATGTGAAATGTGTCTAGAGTTTACTTTAATAGACCATAATTCACGTCCTCGCATGACCTCTACTGTTGAGGAATTTCTAGATAGTGAAGATATACAGTGGTGGCCAAAATTGTGGACATCTAATAAAATTGTTATGTTTTGTAAGTTTGTATGCTCTTAGAAAATGTTACATTGCACAAATTGTAAAGCATTTTATTTCATTTAAAAGAGTTTTTAATACTAAAAATTCAATACTAAATAGTTGAAATTGCACTATATGTGCTTTGATGTCAAATATTTGTTATTTAAGTCATTAACATTTTAATGTGTCAATTAAAACTTTTCGGCGTATAAAGTCTTAAGATATCTATATTCCAGCTATAAGAAATATACTCTGTAACTGTGAATGGTTTTTTTTATAAAAAAGAAAATTAAATATGATTACTTAAAATGCTTTTATGTGTTGAAAATGTAGTATGAAATTGTTTTGATTATTTAGTAGTACATTATATTCATGAAATAGGTATTTATCTATTTGAATGAATAAGAGAGCAGGGTCCTCTCTAAAGAGGCCTGAAAAGTGCTAAAATTGTGCAAGATGTGATTTTCTAAAAAAGCCAATACACACTTAAAAAACAATTCCGATGTAATGATTCGTTGGGTTGCCAAATCAACGGAAGATCATTATATTTCAAGCTTGCTATTGTAACATAATGATCTAGTGATCTTTTTGTATCAACACACTCACATTTGGAATTTTTCTATGTTGATTACCATTTCCGAACTTGAGAAGTAAGTTGGTTCGGAATAATGTTGAACAATATTCAAGTTGGTGTCGGAAATCTCATTATCTACTATGATTTCTTGACTAATAATTAAGGAAATAGATCATATCATTGAATCATGCATAAGAACAAGTTATTTAATGTAGAAATTCGCTAAGAAATTTTAAATATTATATTTTTTAATATTTATTTTTCTATAGAATATGTTGCCAATGATCTAATGGTTAATGACTTCAAATTTTTATGCCAATAATTGGAATACTTATGTATGCTTCACGAATTTTATTTTTAGAAAACCTGATTTATACTAAGCTTATTACTAAACTCTTAAATGCTTTTAAATAATTCCGAATTTCCAAAATCCTCAGATATTTGATTTTTTATAAAATTAAATGTCTGAACAACCTTAAAAATGAAGTCATCGCTTAGAGAAAACAATGGAATGTGTTTCATAGTGTGCAATATCACGTTAAAAGTCGATGTATTAATAAGTCCTGGGAATAATTATACACACTTTTTCATGTTTTATTCTTTTTTGTTCAATATTTAAACTATTTGGATTTAATAAACATTTTAAAGGTTTTTGTTGCGTGTAAATAAAATAAAAAAATCAGTTTAATTTTTTGCAATTTGTTTGCTCTAAAACTTAATTTATCTACTACATCGCTGATTGAATGTTATTGTAGATATCTTGGATTGCAACCCTTGGCTAATTCCTTTTTAGTTCGGATTTATCAAGAGTTATATAATTTGTTTTCCCCCTTTGCATTTAAATATTAAATAAATGTATTTCTACAGGTCAATTTATGACACTATAAACTGTGTATTTAACTTATTGATTCTAGGTGCTCTTTCTAAAATTTTCAAGTAGTATTTAAAAGTAAAATTTATTATTTTATAGAAAATATAAAAGAATTATATATGTTGTATACAGATGCCATAGAAAATACTATCATGAATTTTTTATACTATACTATATATTTATTTATTAGTTACTATATTTTATGCAAAAAAATGTTTCGGGATTAAAATATATTTTTCAAAATCTAAAAAATATTCATTTTATATTCTTAAATAACAATTTACTAAATGCGACTATGTACAACTATGGTACCAATTTCAAAACCAACAGACACAGTGTTGAGTTTTTGCACTTTATTTTTTTTAGAATTATCAACATGGCCAGTACTTATAAATAAACATGTAGAAAATTTTAATTAAATTCATGTGTAATTAATGAATGCAAAAACCGTTGTTTAGAAGGAAAACAAGTCAAAAGTTTAAGTACTAAATTAAAAGTTAAGTCTGAAAGTCAAAATTAAAAATTCATTATCTTCTGGCCTATAAAAATATACCTTATTTTTAGAAATTCCATTCATTAACATAATTAGATTTTATATTTTTGTCATTGCGATGTTTGTACCATATTTTAGTTTTTTTTTTTAGTTTAGTTTAAAAAGTTCGTTACCTTAAAAAAACATAGAATCATTTTTAATATCCTTGAATTACAGTATTAAAATGGGAAAGGTATGTTAGAAAATATATGCATGCAGTATATAAATAAATCAAATTAATTCTATAAATTAGACAATTTCATACGTTTTTCCCCTTGGGCTGCCTAACCTTTTCGTATAATGTAAGAAAACTAAATTTAAACGAAAGAAATATAAAAGTAAAAAAAAAATGGTAAACAATTTTTCTTTAAATTGATAAATTGTTTATATATATATATATATATAATATTTATATTAATACTTCAGATTTCCTCAACATAATTTACACATAGCAATATTTCCTAAGTGTTCCTATTAGTAATGAAGAGTTTTTTTATAAACTACTTTTCTACATTTTATGTATTATAAATCAAACAAAATGTTAATTTTTGTTAAAGATATATAAAAGAATATCGTAACATATGCTACTATTTTTGGAGCCAAACTTTTTCAAAAAAGTATGTGTGCGTAAATGAATAAGTTAATTCTCATATTTAGTGTAACTTGAATTAGAATATACTTAAAATATTTTTTAAAATTAATACCTAAAGAAAAAAAAGTTTAAATGCACTTCTTTGGTAAAACTTGTAGGAAGAAAAAGGGACACGTTTTCAAAATATCTTCCTTTCATGGGAACTGCTCCTGTAATAATAATAATATATATACAGAGGTCAGATTTCTATACGGTGCAAGCTGAAATGGGTTTATTTAAGGAATTCTGATTATTTTGAGAGATACTATCGATCTAAATAGTAACCGGCAATTTCTGTGAAAATTTATCCCCTTTGGTGATTAAAATATGAAGAAATCCATTTTTAAAAATATATATTTCAATAATCGTATTTTGCGCCCTGTACAAATGCCTTAGCTATGCAGAGATTAATATTTTTATTGAAGCCTTTTCTGTAAAAGGGGAATATTTTTAAAATATGTTACTTTTTCTTCATTTTTACCAAACAATTTTTTTAAAATTTTTAAATTGTAATAACACTTCTTAATATAATTATATATTATTTTTCAAGTGACTCTAAATACTAAAAAATAAATTATTCACATTTTAAAAGCTTCCCTCCAAACATAGTCGGAAATTTAAAATTACACAAAATAAATATTTTGATTGAAAAAAATTAGGATAAAAAAGTAATATGAAAAATGTAACAAATCTACACTATTAAAATCCAAAAGTAAATAAACGTATCTACTTATGCACTTATATGTGAAGCTATCTTATCGTAAACCGCTCCATGCAGAAAATCGCCGAAAATACCGAAAGATTAGAAATAATCCGAGGAAGCCATTTTGACCATTTAAATTCCAAAATTCCAATTAGTTTTAAAAATTATAATTAAAAAGGTTACAAAACCGATTTTTCACTCCGAATTCGATTTGTCTGCATTGATGCAAAAATGTTATTGTAATAATAATGATACATTGCCATCAAAAACCAGTTTTCAACCAAAACTAAAATTTTATGTCCACTTAGTTTTTACTTTAATTCATTCACTGATTAAAAAATAAATGCTTTTTACGTGTTATAAACTTAAAATATATTATTGCAATTCCAATTTCTACAACGTATGGCATTTTATACAAATATGTATTGATTTTCTTTAATTTAAACTCCGACAAGAAATCAAACTAGTTTTCAAGCAGATTAGTACATTTTCTACCTTTCCCAACGTTTCCAAGTTAAGCTGAAAAGGAACATTGCGAAGCTTTTTTAATAAATTTATGAAACTTTGTTATTCCAGAATTTTATATTTCTCTACCTTATTCATGCATAAAACTATTTTAAAAAAAACGTTTTCATTTTGGGAAGCCGATTATTTGCAACAAAATTAGCCAACATTTCTAAATGCCAGTAACAATAATATGGAGTACCCTACCACAGAATTCATGAGTTTGAGTGTTTATATCACATCTGAAGGTAAACAGCATTTGGAGAGTTTCCAGGTAAACCTATTACTTATTTAAGTGAAGCACGCTGTTGGTTCTTCAAAAACATTTTTTTCACTTTTTACTTTTCTCTTAATTTTTAAGCAAGCGCAAGAAACCACTGAAAGAAAAATCTTCAAAATTTAGGAACAAAATGTTTAAATGTTTCTGTAACGTAAAAATGTGTTGTTTTTTAACCATTTTAATGAATTATTTTTCATATATTTTGATAATGTTGGTGCATTTCTGCTTTCAGTGGTTTGTGAAAAAATATCCTCCCATAAATAGTTCATCATTGTATTTCTGGCTCAAAATTCGAAATTTTTAAAACTTCATTAATACTGGTTAGAGATAAATAGTTATGGGTTTTGTAGCATTCTTTACGGTTTCTTTAACGTTTTGGGGATTTTACTATACCAAAAATATATTAACAAAGAAAAACAACTGAAAAAAGTTATATCTTTAGAAAACAAAGTTACTAATTTTAGATCGTTTACATAATGGGAAAAATGTAACGAAAGTTAATAAAGTTTATTCTTTAAATGAGGCCGCAATAAGGACAAAAAAAAATATTTCTTTAAAAAATTGTCATTAGCAAGTTTTCTACGGGTATGATCTCAATATAGTTTCTAACTTAATTTCTAGGAGATATTGCAATGGAAAATCAATTGCAATTGATATCTTTAATTTTATTTTACTTTGAAATAAATGACTCAATAATGCACAGTTTTGTTTGTTTTTGATTTACACGATTTTACGTTAAAGACGATATGGAACCCTATCAAATATTAAAATGTCGAAAAAATTTTATTGGGTTATTTGATACCTCAAATCGTTGTTATAAATATGCCTGCAAAATTTCAAAGCTTTACCTGTATTTTTTTATCAAGTTATGGAACAATATTTGATGCTGGACAGCAACTACCATGCCCACATTTCAGATTATCAGCATGAAAAGAGCCTGATAATAAATGAATTGATTACTTTTCTACCGCGCGTAAAAGAGACTGACATTATATATGCAGTAAGAAATCATTTCAAGAAAGAATTGTGCAATTCATGCAAAAATTCTAGCTTCGGAATTGTTTATTGAAGAGCAAATAAATTTGGTCAAGTTTTAAAAGTTCTGCGTTCTTCTTAGAATATTATAATGAATGAAATTAAATCTACAAAATGGATTCTACCAAAACACAAATACTAAATCTCATTTTGACAACTCACATAATTTAGAATCTAATTCTCAAGAATAGAAAAACTCTCCTATATTTATATATTTCTGTTTGGTAATATATATATATATATCCCATGTGTGTGAAATTCAACACTTTTATTATTAAAATATTGTAAGATATTTATTTAAACAAAGGCACATATGCAGTTCTTAGATTTTAATATATTTTACCTATAAATTGTTATTTGATTTTGCTTTCATTCGTGTGCAATATTTCACATGCGAAAGCTTTTAAAATCATGGAAATGAAAAATAAAGGCATAAACATCTTTTGTACATGTTGTGTATTAGCTCTGAGCATGGAATTAGCTCTGGAGTGTGTGTATTTATTATTTTTTTTTTGATTATTAAGATAAAAGTTTTATGAAATATTGATCTTTCATTCGTATTCTTCTATATATACATCATGGCAGTATACCGTTTAACTGTTCTTCATTTGTGCAATTTTTTATGGTAAGCAGTTTCAAATAAGCTAATTAACATTTCATAAAAGTTTCAGACTATTCGATGAATATTATATCATGCTATTTATGGAATGAAAATTTCAAATTCATGTTTCTCCACGTTGAATTTTTGTGCATATACTATTATTCAAAACCCTAAGACGTTTTTGATAATGTAAGTACAGGTTTGAAATTTTTAATACATGTTCTGAAATGAATGTTTTGTAAAACTGTTTATGAAATTAGCTCTAAAATGTTTAGTACTTTTTCTAAAAAACATCAAATTCAAAATTAATGTTTTTTTGAGAATTTTCGGAAGTTTAACTGTAAAACAATTAATAAAAAATTAAAGATCAGCAGCAGAAAAAAAACTCATGCACAGTTTGATGTAGCCAATTATAATATAATTAGAAAAAAAATGGTTGAAAGAATAGAGACATTTTTAAAAAAGCCTTAGAAATTTAAAAAATGTTTTAAAAAGTTCAAAAAATTTAAAATGCAGGAACATTTTGCAACAAATTAAAATAGGTAATGAAAGAAATATATCTTTAATTAAATATCATTTTGCAATCTGCTCTATTTTAAAAATTAACGAAAGTAAAAGAATGACATAATAACTATCCGATAACTTTAAAATAATTTGCTTAAAATATATATTATTTAAAAGTAACATATACAAAATTTAATACACACATCTTGTTAATTTGTAAAGTTTATAATTATGTTCGTATTGTAGCTTTAGCGCCAAGTTCATAATTATTGCATTCAATACGTTTTTATTGTATAAGGAGGGTGCCATAAAAATTATGATTGAAAATTGAGTCTCCGATAGTGAAAGTTTAAGAAGCACTGGTGTAGGCGGAGTCATTAGAAGAACAGGCTTTATAAGCGCGTGTAAGTTAAGACGTATTTCATTCGCCAGGACACCTCGCCGAATTTCTCGGTGTTATTTTGAAGCTATCCGTTTAACAAATTGTAGTTGTAAAAACGAGTAACCATCAGTTTTTAGATAATGGAATGAGGTAGCGAAATGTTGGGCGGCTAGAAACAGTCCAATGTCAAGTCCAGATACGAAGAGAGTTCAATTTAATACACAGCGTCGTGTGTAACTAATGGAAACTGTTCTAGGATACTGGATCCATCGTGATAATGTCTGGGCAAGCTCGTCCAAGAGCCCCGAAGGACGGAGGAGATCGCCATTTGTCGATCATAGCGAAGAGCAACAGAGGGGTTACAGCTTCTCAGCTTTCTCGTTACTTGTTTGCAGCCACATAAACTTTTGTATCAAGGGTAACTGTTCCAAAAAGACTTTATGAGAGAGTATTGTTTGCCGGAAGACCAGCTGTTTGCTTCCCGCTCACTTCTATGAACAGGAGAATCCATTTAGCATGATGCAGACAGCATAGAGATTAAAATATGGACCAACGTTCTGTTTACAGATGAGTCAAGTTTCAGCCTAAACACCTACCCTTCAATATAAGCAAAATTGACAATTATGGTGAAGGAGGTTTAAGAATTGTTTGTTAAATTGAGCTATTTTATGTACTTTTTTCTCAGAAACTATTAAATATAAATTTGTCTGTATATTAATTAGACTTTTTTTATTTATACTGAAGTGAGCTTTTTCAAATATATTGTTTAGTTTTTTTTTTTCAAAAACATACAAAGTAAAAGTATCACTATGAATTTTTTGAAAATTGTCATTTTTTTTCACGATAACTGACTTTTACAAAAGTATTTTAAAAGTTTAAAAAAAATCACTTTAGTATATATAGGTACATATCAGTAACTTTCAGCGAAAATTGCAAGTGCTTCCATTGAATAGGTTCTGAGCATAAGGAACACGCTGTTTGAAAGACATCGATTGGAGAAAAATGCATTTTTAATATGAAATGTCACTTCATCACACAAATTATGAATAACAACATGTATTTGTCCCATTTCATTACACATTAGCGTATCCTATATTTATTTTAAGACTTTTATGTTTCCTATTTTACTTAAATTGCCCGGGAAATACATACATAACATTTTTCAGTTTTCGTGTAACGAGATGATTTGTAATATTTACATTAGTTTTCTAAAAATCTGTATCAATTTTTGAAGAAGTTTTTTATGTGATGAATAACATACGTCAAAGTTGAGAATTAAACATCATGCATGCCTTGTAATAATGTATTAATATTTAAAAGTAAGGATTTGGAAATATGTGATTATGCGAGATTTCGAAAGTTTTCATTAATGTTTTGTATATTTACATGCAAACAGTAATTCTAAAATTATCAGATCTCGAAAGCTTTTCAAAACTGGTCAAATGATTTCTAAGACAATCAAAATAATACTGTTTTTATGCTTTTAAAAATGATATTTATGTGTATTTATGTATATAACAAGCTTTACACGCAACGACAAAAAAGTCACATGTCAGAAATCTAATAACCTTTATGGAGCAACTATTTTAAAACTAAAGCTTAAAAACTTGTCTGTTTAATAAATAAACATTCATATCTATACTGAAATGAAATCTTTCAAATATACTTTTTAGTTTTTCAAAACATACTTTTATGTAGCATCACTGCAAACTTTTTAAAAATTGTCCTTTTTTGCCATGTTATCTGCTCTATAATCAAATATTTAGGGGATATTTTCAAAATCTCAATTCAGTATATATAGTTACATATCAGTAGTATGCAGTGAAAGTTGCAAGTGTATAGATTCAGTAAATTCTGTGAAAAAGGAACACGTAGTTTTAAAAATAACATTGAGGAAATTGCATTTTTACTATAATATGTCACTTTGTCGTGCCCCAGTCCTATTTTGGACTGAGTTCACATTGCCCGACGCCCTTGGTGTAGGAGGAAACATATCAACACCAACAAATGCCATAACAACAATTATTTATTGAGGACAGACAAACACAATTAACAAGTACAAGTTCAATTTATAAGTGGAAACCTCGGAGTGATTCTCTAATACTTAGATTAATTCTCATACTCAAATCTTATACTCAAATCTAATATTCCCGTCAAAGTAATCTCAGCTATCAGAATTGACACGGAGACGTACTCTTGCTAACATCAGGTCGGTACTAAATCTAATTGTTTGATTCCTTTAATGACTAATCTAGTACTTTACTATAATACTATCAAATACTATCAAATGCTCATTGAAGTGATCCGTAGACGATACTTACATACAGTTTGACAATTCCTTCTCTCTCTCTCTCTCTAGCTAGCCAACATTTACGAAATTTAGACTTTATATATTCAAATTAATTAGCATATAACAATCTCGTGTTTTTCCCGAAGAGGCTGTGAAATAGAATAAATGCTGGCTACAAAGTTACCCAAGATGATTAGTTTGGAAATTCCCGCGGATAGTCCCGTCACAGCCCCCTCAAAAAAAAAAACGAGATTTATGGGTCTCAATGGCCCGATATAAATTACATTGAAAATTTTAAGTCTTAACTTATCTACACATCTTAAATTTTAGTTTAGCAATAACTTTTATAGAACAATACGCTAAAGAAACTTTCAAAACTACTAGCTCAAAATTTATCACTCCAAGATTTTAACTTTTACATTCATTATATAAGGTGTACCCCATTTAGGCGAGGACCAAGGAAAAACCTCCCACTAGAGGGAAAATCCCGGCCGTACACAACCCGTAAAATTAGATATTTTAATTATATCCTGGGTTTACATATCTTTTATCTTCAACACAAAATCTTAAAAACATCAGGGTCATTAACCCTGAAATGAGAACTGGATCAGTGGACATACAAAAAATATTTTTGAACACTTTATACACGACGACAACATTGAATTCACACATATTTAAATTGTCCATTACTTTACAAATTTTATCCGGTTTCTAAAAATAAAACTCCCATTCCAATCGCGTAGCGCTGTTAGTGTTATGGTTAATTTCCTCTCTCTACGCCGCGAGTCCTAAAAACCAGATATATACTAATATACTCTTCAATGTGTTTATATATACACAATTATATACAATTTTCAAAATATTCAGTACAAACAAACAATACAATGAATTCTCGCACGCTTAGCCAAGCCTTTACATAAGGAAAAAATGTAAACATACATATGCTTTCCACAATTTAGAATATAATTAAATATACAAAAGGTCATTTCACTCAACGTAGTGAGACTTTTGCATTTGGATAACATTATTAACAAAACGAGACTTGCTTCTTGCAAAAATTCAACCGACTGCCTGTCAGTAAAAATATAAATGAAACAATACAACCTGGGTAATATCTTGCTCCTCTTCTTTCTCTAATGTCTCCTATCTGCACCTGCAATGATGTGGACCTTCTGCGTTGACTCTCTCCTGGTTCCTGGCAGTCTGGTCTATACTCTCGGCGACTCCGCAAGTTGTAGTTGTGACCTCGTCCTTCTTGATCTCTTCTAGATCGGGTGGAACCTTCATGGCCTATCATTGATCCTATTGGTGATCTTGATCTGGCTTTCCCATAGACTTCTCTGCCGTCATTGGAATTGTTGAAGTTTGACCTTTTCTGTTGTCTCCGTCGTAGTTGTTGGCGATATTTTTCTGGAACTTGTCTACTGTTGCAATCTTCTACTTTGTTTCTCTTCCTTGTCTGCACATTCGATGAGATGGAGGACGGTAGCTTTCATTTGTAGATTTCTCTGTGGATATATGTGCTCTTTTACTCCTCGGCCCTTCTGGAAGCGACTCCTGCTTTCTTTTCCATCTTCTGGAGTGTTGGTTTTTCATTTTTTTTGCGTCACCTGAGATAGTGTGTCAGATATCGCCCTCTTACACCGACCCTTGGTCAGCTCGTGTCCGCTCCTTTCTGTCTCTCTCTGATTACTTTTATTCCCTACTCTATAATTTTCATTTTTCTCCTGTCTTCCACCAGACTCATTACTCCTAGAACTTTGTGACCTATATAACCCATATCTTCCATCCTCAAAACTACTCGGTGGATATTCGGATCTTCTACTAACTGAACATTCTACCTCCACTAAACTTTCATCGCTTTTTCTCTGATGGTAAATTCGAACCTGATTTATATTGACTGTAGTTCTTCTACCTGCCTTCCAAATTACAACATTATTGTTTTAACACTCACAACTCTAAAAGGACCCTCAAATCTAGGACAGAACTTAGCAACCACCTTTTTACTGGCTGAACTTATAGGGTGAGTTTCGACCCAACACTAAATCATCCACCTTAATTTTAATTTCGCGTCTCCTTTTAGTGTAATATTTCGCCCAGTTTTCTTGCTTTTTCATTGTATTCTACCTAGCTTCCTCAAAATTTTTTCCTTCCTCAATATAATTCCTTTCCTCCTTTTCAATATTCCCAACCACACATTCTGTACCATCCGTCACCATCACAAGTTTTTGAAATGGGGTAATAAGTTTCCTGCCCAAAAATAATTCTGCTGGGGTATTTCCCGTGGTTTCATGAACTGCTGTTCTTAATGCGTATGCGAATTCATTTAGAAACCTAACCCAGGATTCATGATTATGATTTACAAAAGAAGCAATCGTTTGTAATAAATCGCGATTTGATTAAGGCCGATACACTACTGTTTTGACATGCTTTATATCTAATCTATCATTTAAATGTTCAAAAACTTCGGATACAAATTGGGGCCGCTGTCGCTGATTAACTTGATAGGAGTTCCATATCGCGAAATATAATTTTCGAATAGGGCATTGGCGATTATTTTTGCGGACGCCTTTCTGAGGGGTATTATTTCCAACCACTTCGGAAAATGATCCGTTATTAAACAAATATATCGATATCTTTGGGGTTTTGATGCTGGGTAGGGGCCTAATAAATCTAATGAAACTATTTCGTTCGGATAATTAGTTACAATCGGTATTAAATGACTGGCCGGTAACGCGTTCTTATAGTTAAATTTTTGGTACGTCTCGCATGTCAAAACATAATCATATATCTCCCTACGCATGTATGGAAAATAACATGCATCATTCACACGTAAATATGTTTTCCGTATTCCAAGATGTCCAGCTATAGGCTTATCATGAAATTCGTGCCTTATCGCACCTCGCATCGATTTTGGAATATATACTTTCCTTTCTTCGAGAGAGGATGCGTATTTCGCATAAACTAACAACCCTTCGATGATTTTAAAATCCTGGGACCAGTTCCCACAGACCCCGCATTTACTGAACTGTCATCGGGGTTTTGTAAGTAGCGATAAATATGACCCATCTCGGGGTCCTGCTTTTATACAGCTATCAATGGTTCCCTTGACGAAAGTACCAAATCTCTAATTACTGCACAAGTTATATTGCTATCCTCAAAACTTTCCACAGGACAACAAATCTGCCACAATATTTTGAACACCTGGTCTATGTTCCCATTCAACATTAAATTCGGCTAGCTTGAGTGACCATCTGATCATACGACTTGATAAATTTTTACCAATAGTGAGTTTCGTTAATGCTGCATGATCAGTTATTACTTTTACTGGTAACGATCCAAAGTAGGTGCGAAACTTGTTTAAAGCCCAAATCACCGCTAAACATTCGCGTTCGGTTACTGTGTAATTGCGCTCCGCCTTATTAAGTGTGCGGGATGCATATGCTATGGGGTCTCTGACTTTGCGTAAGCACCTCTCCAATCCCAATAGAACTCGCATCTGTAAAAAGCTCAAATTGTACATTAAAATCCGGTAATTTTAGCACAGGTGATTCCATAATTGCACGTTTGATCGATTCAAAAGCAGCTTGCGCCTCTTCCGACCAATTAAATTTCCTACCCTTCTTTTTAAATCATACAGTGGCTCGCAGAGATCTGTGTATCCCTTAACAAATTTTGATACCATTGGGCCATTCCGAGAAATTTTGATAATTCTCTCGTATTTTTTGGTGCTTTATTTTCGAGTATTGTCTTAACTTTAGACTCATCCATGGGTATCCCATCTTTACTAATCACGAGGCCTAAGTATTTTAGTTTCTCACATCCGAACTTACACTTATCTTTGTTCAACGTCAACCACGCTTCTTGCAATAACCTAAATACTTCCCTTAAATGTTCCAAGTGATGTGCAAATGATGGAGACGTGATGATGACGTCACCCATATACACTTCGACACACTTCCCTAACAGTGGTTGCAATATAATATCAATGGCCTTCTGAAAATTTGGTGCTGCCCCCAATAGGTCGAATGGCATGTGCTTAAACGCATAAGTGCCGTTTTTCGTCACAAAAAGCAGTTTTGGCTACATCCCTGGGGTGTACTGCCAATTGAAAATAACCAGAGCGCAGATCCAAAGTACTCTTCATTTTCGTGGGAGGAATATTAGTAATTAAATCCTCGATTAGTGGCAAAGGATATCTCGGGTACTTAGTTACCGCATTAAGTTTGCGATAATACACCGCAAATCTATAGGCCTCAGGATTGTCCTGGGTAATCCGTTCTTCTTACTACACAAAACTACAGGAGATGCGTAAGCCGAATGAATTTGTACGATGGTGCCTTCTCGTAACATCTTGTGGATGTGATAATCAATGATACCTTGCTTAACCCTGTCATACCTATACGGTCTGGAGACAACTGGAGGGCTATCCCCTGTATCGATTTCATGATATAATACATGAGTAAGACCCGGTTTGTCAGAGAATAGGCCTTTAAAACTATTAAATAACGATTTTAAATCTCTTTTTTGATTGTGTTTTAATTTTGAATTCGAAAGATCGATTTCTACATTCTCCTCAACTATTTTTAATTCTTCGATTTGCGAATCCGGAATCTCTAAAGACTTTTCCTCAAAATGCATGGTAATCTTCGCGTTTCGTATAAAACTGACTCCTAAAATGCATGGATATTCAAGATCTGATAATATGTGAAAATCCGATTTTTTTGTGAATTCTCTAATTCATATTTCTAATTGTATCGTACCTACATTGTTGCAACAGGCGCCCTGAGCCGTTATAACTTTTGCATTTGATTTTTTTATTGGCTTATATGAAAAATATGCCCAATACGTTCCTTCAGAGAGGAATGACTTTTTGGCTCCAGTATCCCATAATGCCTTAGTGAAGATGTCGTTCACTAAAATTGGCACATACGGGAGTTCTACAGGAGACATCCTTAAGGCAGAAACCCTTATAGGAGGTTTCTCATCAACATGCGATCGATCTTGATTTCGAAAGCTTAAGTGCAATTTAGATTTTTATCACAACATTTAAAAGCTTTCCATCGGTTTCAAGACTGTTGGATCTCCTGGAATAAGCTCTGTGAGCAGAAGTTTTGAAAAATCTTTTTGGAAGAATCCTTTTATTGGATAATTCTTTTGATATTTTTCTGCTTAAACATTTTGGGAGAATTTTTTGCTTAATAGTAGTCGGTTGTTCTTTCATATTTCTATGAGATTTTTTATACTTTGGATTTTTTTATACTTTGAATTCTTTATACTTAGAATTTTTATACTTTAAACTTCTATTTATTTTATTTTGGTCTTTCCTACCGAGTTGCAAAGGGGAAGGTTGGGGCCTTCAAACTAGTTTAACCCCACTTATTCGGTCCTATGTCCGAAATTGCGTTTTGACTCGCTAGGTTCTTATTTGTATTTCATTAGATTTGATCTTCATTTTTTTATTAAGTATTTCCTGTTATGTTCTATATTTTATATAAATTTCTTCCATATATATATATATATATATATATATATACATTTTTTTTGCATTTATTTTACTGTGAGTTTAAAATGTCTCTTGAGAGATGGGGTTCAGCATACATCAATTAGAGATCACAATGTTTTTTATTTTCATGTTTAACAAAGTCAGTATCAATAGTCCATTTATTTGTAAAACTTCGTACATATTTTTTATTTTCTATTTTACTGGTATTACTTAACCGTGTGAACATTAATCCTTCATGTATAAGTTACATCTCAAAATTTGACTCTTTCATACCTCCTCTTTCGAAAAAAATTTTTTAATAGAAAGTCATTCATCTATGTCATTATCACAGTTATGTTATTTATTTCGCTTTCATTCTTTTTTATAATTCTTCATCAAAATTTAGTACCACAACTAATGGAGAAATTTATTTATAAAATTTAAACTACTACATTAAAAAATGGCTAAAATTGATTTCTATTATTTTTACAATTTTGGGCGAATTACACTTGGAAGGCCTGCTATCTACGATCATTGCCCTCTTTGGTTTAGTCTTATTCTTGTAGAATAAACTTAGGAAGTAATTTATAAAATTTCTTTGATATTTAGATCGTGAAAAAATTTTAATTTATTCAAGAAATATTAAAAACACATTTATTAAGTAACATTTTTAATTACAGTTTATTCTATCACTTATTATGCACAGAAACTATTTTTAACATTGAGTTCCCTATTTTTCTAAGGAATAGGAGTATTCAAAGACTAATATATATATATATATATATAATTCTCATATTTCTATAATATATACAAATGACAACTACTAAACTTTTTTCCTTATACAAATAATTCATTTGTTTATTAATAAACATTGTTTGTTAAAACAACAATGCAAACATTTTTTCATATTTTGATGATGAAAATATTATTAATGTAAAATATGCTCCTGGAGGACTCCTGTACGACCGCGGGGTCGGAAAAAAAAAACTCCCGTACGTTTGCACCCGGGAATTAAAAAAAAACCGGAAAAATCCGCGTAGGGGGCGCTGCGATCGACTCAAGGGTCCGAATGGGCACTCGTTCGACGCGGCTCCCTCGGGCCTCAAGGACATATTTTTTATTCGAGGATATTCCGCGAGTTCTCGCGAGAAAACCGCGTTACGCCGCCCTGCAAATAAAAAAAAATACACTCTTTCCCGAATAAAAACGGAACCGCTCGCGGATCCTCCCAAAACTCCAGATTCGGGTCGATCCCGACGAGATGAACGCGAATCCGACGTTCGAATTCGCAAATTACCGTCGGTTCGCGGGCCCGGGCCCACCCAATTTCCGTTCCTTTCTTATTTTTTCTCCTGGTCCCTATGGGGCGCAACGCTTCGAAACTCACCACGGAGCGGCATCCCTACACGGCCTCCCGGCCCGAAATTTTTGAAAAGAAAATTCCAGCGGGTTCGCTAGTTGTGCGGTTTTGATCGAAAAGGGGCCCTCCCTTGCGAGGGTCTAGGGTTTGACAACCGGAACCTCGAACGACACGTTTTCGGGTTCCTCTCGCCGAGACCTTTCGTGAGAAGTAAACCGCGAGAGAATCGGATCGCAAGTTTCGGAGTTATTCCGTACGAAAGGTTTCTCGGATCCGAGAAATGAAAGAAAAAAACAAAAATACTCGAGAGTATTTCGGAGAAATCTTCCGGACTGAATTCCGTCGTCCTGATGTCCGGCACGACGGGGAATTATGACGACCGAGTGCCACGCCCCCTCCCTTTCCGAAATTTCCGAAAAGAACCGTTTTTCGATGCATTTCGAGGACTTGGAAACTTTTTTTCGAAGGGTCCCACCCGTACCCGTCCTTTCCGAGTCCCGGGAATCGAATCCTTTCGATTTTTTTTTTTAAAGTTCGCGCTCGTTCGCCGCCCGAACGGAATTTTTTTCCCTCCGAAATGCGAAATTTCCTAGATTCGCGGTGCTGCGATTCGGTGCGGCGGGGTTCGAACTTCCGGGGTCGAATTTTTTTTTCCAAAAACGAAATTTTTTTAATACCACCATTACGAATTTCACTTCCTCCGGTAGAGCTCGTCGAGAAGAAGAAAAAGAGCCATTGCTTTCGATCGTGGCTTGGAAACTTTTTTTTTATCGAATTTCGAATTCGGGATGCTCTTTTTAAAAAATCACTTCTTTCGAACCGATTCGTTCCCGAACGTAAACTCTACAGATTCGGAAAGAACTCGTCGAGACGAAGACGACGATGTATAGTTTTCGAATATAGCTCGGTAACAATGGGGTTGGAAAAAACATTGAATTTTTCGAATTTTCTGAAAAAATATGTATATAAAATATGTATATAAAATATGTATATATGTATATAAAATTCATATAAATATGATTAAAAGTTTATGTTTTTATTTAAAAAAACCTTTAGAGAAATTTCTATTTACATACCACATATTTCAGAAAATAAGCCGATCCGTATTGAAGACGAGAGAATGAGGGCATTTTTTCTTCACAATTTTAACCAAATTCGAAACCCGTATATAAGCCGAATGGAGAACAAAAATCTAGTTATTTTCAAATATGTTGCAAGGCGAGTAAAACCGGTGTGATACTTTCCAATAAAATTGCTGTAAATAAAACGCCAATGACGATAGCTTTATTCCTGGTAATCCTATCTGAAGCTAACATATTTTTACCCGTTCATTTGTTTTCTTGTATTCTATTTGTGCAAATTTTACATTTCGCGCTATTTTTTTGTTTGGAAAATGAGCGGTAACAAGGATTTGTATGCGGAAAACAGTCATCGAACTATGTTTCATACCCTAGAGGAAAAACTTGCCACACGACATTTTATATGAATTCCGCCTCTACTGAAGGAATTTGAAATTTAAGGACTATACGGATACTTAGACTCTGACACTAATTTGAATGACTTTTTCTTTTCTTTCTTAGAATAAAGGTTGCATTTAAAATATCTAAGAAGTTAAAAAATTGAAATTTCTCGTAAAATGTCCTCACCCGTTTATATAACGTTCCGCACTTTTAGAAAATCTGTGGATAATCCAGTTCTTTACTTTAAATCTAAAAAAAAATTCCGAAAATTCTCGGTTGATTCAAGAAAATTTACGGTAATTTAAAAGTATAAGACAATACTTTAAGAAGAGCAACCAATTGTTTTATATGTGTCTATTCTTTCTTATAAATTCACTGTAAGCATTACTTACAAAAGTTCAGGTTTAACTGAGAAAAATAAATTTTGATCAAAATTACCAACTAAAAATATAATTTAAGAGCTTCAGGTAATTCTCAGGATGCTTTCAAATTACTTAATCTTAAAGTAATTTATTGTAAATTATGCCAAATTATCCACAAATTGAAGTAAATTTATTTTCCAAATTAATAAGAAATTATCCCTGGAAAGGTTGAACTGTCAAATGCTTCTTATGTTAATCTCGTAATAAAAGTTTTTATTTAGTTTCTAAATAATTGAACATTTCCTGAGCAAAATTAAGTTATCTTTGTGAAATTAGACCTCTGAATTCTTCTGAAATTAGATTTCGTAAATTCAACTTAAAAAAGTCAGCAATTCTTTCATTTGACATTCAGAAACTTATTCATTTAATTAAATAATAATTATAACTTTTTGTACATTAAATGTTTTTACTTCCAGAATTAATAAGGAGGAGTCTTTTTATCTCCAGGCAAATATTTAATTTACTAGCAAATATTTTTAAGACTGAGCTTTAGTGTACACTTTACATATTTTAACGAAATAAAACCATTTCCTGGAAAAAACATGCAGCTATCTAAACTGACTAAGAACGAATATTTACGATAATGGATTTAGGGGAAAAAAATGTGATTTACTAAATGTCACATGAAATATGTATGCGTAGTCAAGTAAACGAATCAAGTATAAAGTATGAAATAATTACTTGGGGAATTGAGTAAGCAATTACGTAGAAATAATTACAAAATGCATTTTGATATTATCGAACTTTATTGAGATTAATTGATATTAATTGATGGCAATTTAAAAATGTAGTTAGTATACAGATACATATATATATATATACACTGGTGTCCAAAGTTAAGCATAATTGATAATTATGTGAATAAAGAAGGAACTGTAAATCAGAATGGCGGGAAACGTGATCGGCGAGTGTAAAGTGGTTATAAAATAAGGAAGCAAATCAAAAGAATGATAATAATTAATTTTATTATCCAAAGTAGCAGTTTGAAAGAAAAATCACCATAGCAAGGATTCACACTTTAAAGAAAAAATGAAGAAAACATTAAATAAAATACTGATGCTGCAGTTTAATAAGGCGTGTGATTACCTCTGACAGCCAGACACGCTGCACAGCGATTTACCATACTTGCTATGAGATGAATGAATGAGTTGTGGCTCAAACGGTTCCAAGCTTCTTGGAGAGCTCTCTTCAGTTCTGTAATGAAGCTTGATGGGTGCGAAAGGGCTGCAATTTGTCTCCCGAGCATATCCCATACATGCTCGTTAGGATTTAAACCAGGGAGTTCACAGGCCACGACATGTGCTGCATGTTTTCCGTTTCGAGGAAGTCATCGATCAGCACCGCTCGGTGACATGGCACATTATCATCCATGAATATGAAGTCAGGACCGACAGCACCTCGAAACAAGCGAACATAAGGCTCAAGAACTTCGTCTCTGTGTCTTTGAGCAGTCACAGACCGTGTCAAAGAAAGGGAGGTCTGTGCGGCTAGCCATCATGTGATGCCTGCCCCTACCATTACTTCCCTTGATGGAAAATGTCTTTCCGTTATGTTTCTTGGTTCAAAACGTGTTCCACGTTCTCTGCATATCGTTACCCACCGAAAATCACTACTCAGACTAAACAGGGACTCGTCACTGAACATCACATTGGCCCACTCTCCCACACTCCAATGTTGATGTTTCAAATTCCAGGTCAAACGAGCGCGTTTATGTGCAGACGTGAGGGGAATGCAAACTGCTGGTCTTCTGGTATACAGGCCAACATGATTGAGTCTCCGTAAACTGTTTGTCTCGAAATTCGCGTTCCTGTGGCGACTGTGAGAGCCGAACCCAGTGCACTGGCAGTACTGCCCCTCTGACGTCGCGCACTTATTACCAGATATCGGTCTTGGGGTAGGGTTGTGACTCTTGGTTGACCTGATACTGGTTGTCGGGTAACATCTCCCGTTCTTTGAAACCTCTGCCACAGTCTTGAGATCACAGACTGGTCCACATTCAGAATTGAGACACTTCGGTTTGTGATCGTGAGGATTCCAGCATTCCAACATTCTTCCTTTCGTAAATATGTCCAATTGGCGTCTTTGCGCCATCATTCACCTTGTTTGATGGTTAACAACGTTCCTTCGCACAGCAGTTGTACGAAACTTGTCTGAACTGCCTATGCTGCGTGAATCGGTTTTCTCCGCGTTCCGACATGCGCCGGTGTTTCGCGCAGGATGTAGTCGACTGAAAATTTTGCATGAACCCAATGTTTCTTCTTCACCCAATTAATATCCGCAAGAAATTTGGAATGATTTTACGAATATTTACTCCATGTTTTTCGCCTTTTACGATTTATGCTTAACTTTTGGACACCAGTGTATATATATATATATTTTTATATATATAGTAAGTTTTCTATCTTTCTTCTTGTATGAAATTAATGTACATTAATATTTTTCAAATAGATATGTCAGAGCATAATAAATACATTTTATTCATCAAAATAAATTATTCTTATTAAAAAAATCTGAGAGATACTTTTTCCACTAACAAAGTAAAAAATTAGCATTCTGAGCAGCATCTTCAAAATGATAAACATATTGGTAAACAGCTTAGTGAATCTACCACTTGCGCACACAAGTACGCACACACCAGTATCATACAAGCGCCACACATAAGCCAATGTACAGACAACACAAGCATGTTTTATATAAAAAATATATAGAAAATGCAACTGGCAAATTTACTTATTCACTAACTTACTCTTCACGAGATCTTTGGAAAAAGTAGACCTACAGACTAGAAATTTGGTAAACTTGTTTCTTTTATTGACTAAAGATCCGCTAAAAACGGGTTTTGTGGAAATCGCCAAACAAGGGTAGTTGAGGCTTATTTCGGAAAACGCAGTAGACAATAAAATTACCGTTTTTGAATTACTAAATCTACATTCTTAATGTCTGGAAAGCATGTATCTTTTCTAGAGTAGAGACCCGCTAAAAATGGGTAAGATAAAGACAGATGAGTCTTTAATCTTACGGTGATAGTATAGATTAAAATACTGGCTGTGTTTTCGATTTAAGCCTACAGACTTGACATGTGGTAAACATGAATCTTTTCGAGAACAATATTGCTAAAAATAGGGAAACTTGACTCCGAGGGATTGCTACGGAAGCGTAAGAGATTAATTTGCTTCAATTTTAGAATTTCAATTCCTTTCCTTTTTAAATCAAGAAGCGAGAACTACAAGCAACTTTTTCAATACACTCGAAAGCTTAATTTTTGGATTTATCAATATTTAAAAAAAAACAATAACAACATAATGTCAAACAGTATCATAAAACTAATGGCTTATACCTATTTCTCTCTATATATTTATATACAAATGATAATTATGCTCAAGGATGCGCACAATACGTATGAAATTTTCATGAAAAATAGTTGATAGTGCAACATTGTAGGATATGCTGATCTTTATTCTTTTAGTGTAACACTGTTCAAAGTATTAAAGGTACCAGCAACAGCAACGGGGTTTGCATTTAAAAGTAACATTTTCGATCCTAAATCCTTTGAATAAAAAGCGCGTATCCCCCCCCCCCTTTTGCATAGCGTCGATCTCAAACCAGTATACCTCGGAATGTGACCTCGGGAAATTATGACCTATTGATGCTTTAATGTATTGCTTTAAGATCGGCTTCTCGTTTTTGTCGTGATTCCATGACTGGCACTTGAAAAGATAGACTTACAGAAAGCTATGCTGAATAATCAGGGACTCCCAGCTAAAATTTAATCGTACAAACAAGCATGGCATATATATCAAGATATTCGGTTTATGCGGCGTACTTTACGAATAATGAGTGAAGAACGTCCCTGTGGGATGACAAACGAAAGCATTGACAAAATACAAAGAGTGAAAACATTCTGCAGTAACAGAGGTTGCCAATACAACGATCATCAACGGCTGTCATTGACATTTGCATAAACAGTCACTTATAGTGGTTCGTTTAACAACAGTTAAGGACAAAGAATTGGCGTATCGTCATCTTTTCAGACAAATCTCAATTTTTCGTGTTACATCATAATTAACGTGCATCTTGTGAACTCTTGAAGAAAGACAAAATGACAGAAGGTGTCCTTTGTTTGAGGCCTCCATTCAACAAAACAATCGATTGTTACTTTTTGATCAATTTAGATACTTATGATATTTGGTTGTGTTCTGGTCAACACGTTGCTCATATCTGACAAACCATTCAGTTCATCCGGTCACATGTTGAAGAGAAACTGGTACGCCAGAACTCAGCAACTACTATGATGGATGAATTCTGGTTAATGCCATATTGACTGAGTTGTCGTATCTGCCATATCAGCTCAGTTTGACTGGTTTTTTAACTTTGCTGAATAGAACTATCTTCAAAACTGATAATATTATATATTTTGAATCTTTAATTCTTATTTCAGTAATATGGGTTTCATTTTTCAATCTCAGAATAGATATCACTCATTACTATTTTCTAAATGTGTAATCAGCTATTATAACTGGCTTAGATCTAAAAATGCTTTCATTCATTTTTTATACTTGTTCAATGAAATAAATGCGTTTAATGAGTATTTTAATATTCGAAATACCTTAAAAAAGTTATACGAAGAATATTTTAAATGAGAGAGAAATGGTATAAACTGTTGTTTAATAATGAGATTCTTTTTGAATCAGTGCGGACAAAAAGAAGAAAAAACAGAACTTTAATTTAAAATGTTGAATAAACCTCGAAAAGTAGAGTTATAAATTGAAATCGTAAACATGGAATATACTTTGACTTCCGTAATCCCAATACGTTGGATGTGAAATAAAAGGATGATCTCTTGCTTTGAAAAAAAGTTATTGAATATATTTATGCTACACAAAGATAGGAATATTATTTTCATGCAAATATTAAAATCAATTTTATCTGAAATGTATTTGCGGATGTGGAAGAGATCTGATAAAATATCGATCCCATTGAATTGTTAAGATTTCTAAAATATGAAAAGGTCGTGGATGTAACTACAGAAATGCTATACCCATATTGGGATTTTGTTCGGGTATTACTTCAAAGTATATTTGTAACATTGTAGAATAAGATTCTATTTATAAGATTTTGAAAAATTTAAATTTTCATATAAACGAGTATTATATTTAAACTAATAATTCATCACACAATAGTTTTAATTCACTTTCATTTCGACATTCTTATCAGTCAAAATTACTCAGTAATTTTAAATAAGTTAAGCCATTAAGTGCTCATTTTTATTGAAATAATGCTCTTAACTATATCTAAAAATATTTGAAAAAATTAAAAGCTTTTGTAAGAGTCCAAATACCTAATTTTCTTCTTTCTGAAAGGTCAAATATTCTCTCTATATAAATATGTTTTACAAAGTAATTACAAACACCATTGGATATAAATACATAAATATGTATAAATCATTGATATTTAAGCAGAAAAGTTATGGAAAGAGTGGTTTGGTACGAAGAGCATTGGATTGTTGTCCTGGACAGGAAACAGTCCTGACCTCAATGATATCGAAAACTAATGGCGCTTTTTGAAACCACTAGTCCAAAAGAGGCGCCCTTCACAAAAAAAGGGAACTAATTGAGAACATATAATTGTTTCCTGGCATCAAGTAATGGCGAAGGAAGGGCTTAAAACCAGCGTTTCTCAAACTGTCGGGTGAGCTCTCTAGGGGCATGCCAACCATACAATTGGGGCTCAAAAATTTTGAAAAGGCAAAAACAGAAGATTATTCAAAAAAAAAAATATTAATTTACTGAAAATAAGCAAAACGTTATACATTCATTCATAAAGAAAGGATATATATATATACATTTGCACTGATATAATGCACTTACGAATGTATCAATAGTGCACATTGTATTTCATAATTAATTTAACAGTACTTAGTTAAAAAAGGTTTTATAATTACCAGTCACCCTATGTCGCAAAATTATATACAAATTTAATACTTATCTTGATAATTTTTTCTATGGTTTATAATTAAAGTCATATTGCAGCCTTACGTCAAAGTATATTATTATTGAATTTAATACATCGTTATTGTATGCGGGGAGGATGAAAATTATATAATTGAAAATTGGGTCGCAAGTATAGAAAGTTTGAAAAGGGCATAAAACTATTGCCGGTTCAAAGAAATATCGAGGTGAAGCTGTAATAAAAAATAAAGGCTACCACTGATAACTCACTGCTATGGTCAGTATCTAATGTATATCGATAAATACAGTAGCTTAAATTTTTGTTCAGCATTCAATTCTCTTTGAAACATGACTTTACGTTTTATGAAACGTAACATTTTCTGCAAGTGTGTACAGAGTTATGAAACGATAAATTGTCCACAATTTTCGCTACCACTGTAATTCTCACTCTCTCTCATCGAATTCATTTAAGTTATCGTCTCTTATATATATATTTAATTAGATGGATTTCTGAGCTCATAAACATTTTTCAGTTTACGATTCTCCGTGTTGCTTTGAGCTATAAAAAAGGACAAAAAACGTCCAACTTACAATAATCTTCGGACTCGATTCACTATCTAGCTTCGTATTTGTTAGTAATTAACGTTTTTCTACATTTCGAGTTTAAGATAACTATATTCTTTGTTAATGATTAGTCACATATTTTTTCGTGATACTCATCAGATATAACAGAATAATTGTAGAACAGAAACAGCAAACATCATTTAATAATGACGCTATTATTATTTTACTTTTTTTTGTATTTCAATACACTAACACCACATATAGATAAATCAATGAAATGAAGTACATTAAAAATACTGAACTGGTTTACATGCATTTCTATTAGTGTTAATAATAAGTGTCGATTTGACCCAGAGAGAAGTAAACGCAACTTTTTCTTCTCTTAGTGGCTTAAAAATATCTATGTCACAAAAGTAATATGTATTAATACAAAGCTGCATAATTTTTAGGAATATATATAATTTGAACAATCAGAGTAAATGTCTGAAATATAATGAAAATTCAATTTAAGAAATGAGTCGAATCAACCCATCCAGTGTAGAAATATCATATATATATACACACACACCTCTCTCAAATAAAAGCTAAGACAATATGTAGAAATATAACAAAAACTATACATTGTAGTTGAAAATCTATAAAAATCTAAACACAATAATACACATTAGAGAACTTTCAGTCTTAGTTAATACGATTATAGGCTAAAGCATTTTTTTATATAAGCTATTATTTTTTTTTATATTTGCTATATTTTTTGTACCATAATGAATTACTTGTAAGAATATTATATCTAATATAAAGACTGCGGTATTAATAGAAATGTACATAGTCCAAATGAGAGGAGGAGCCATATGGCGATATTTGAAAATTATAGAAGATGAACATTTAATAAGTAAAAATACTGGGAGAACCTACCAAAATGGTCATCAGAGAAAGACATGTAAAGAAAAAAACACGTTCTAAATTACGGAAAAATTCTATTGGAAAACAATTATTTGACTAATTAAGAAATAAAAGGATTGCTGTGTTCCAAATGTGCCAAAACATTAACTTAGTGCACCTTTTTCGAACCCAAACAAAATAGCACACAAATTAAGAATTAAATTAAAATCAAAATCATAAAAATTAATAAATTAAGAAAAGTTTCCTGGCGCAATATTTGAATAATCCGTAGTTCAAATTATGTGTCATTTGGACGAATAAAACGGATTATAGAACCCTCTGAAATGGGCAACTTATTTCTTGCTAACCCCGTACATATATAAGCATTTCTTAAAACAAAATGTTATTTTTTATAAATTTTAATGAGAAAATAAATTGTACCCATTGCTAATAAACATCCTTAAATATTTAAAGATGTTTACATTTCAATATCTACTTCTGTTTAAACAATAATAATAAACCTGATCCATATGCTTATGCGTGTCTTATATTCTATCTAATTAGTTTTTGTTGGATTCTTAATTACAGTACCCTATTATAAAAACGTACCCAAACACAAGAAACACTAAGAATTTATGGTCTTTAATTAGATGGCATAGCCCACATTTTTTTCATACATTTTTTGTGGCGTTTCTTTAGAGACTTCTTTCGAATCAAATTTGGTTGTTATGGAAATTTTTAATTACTTTCATTAATAGAGAATCATTAAACTTAAATTAATAATTTTTGTAAACTTTTTAAAATTTTTTTAACTTTTTTGTAACAAGCATCAATATCATTGATAGAATAATACAGCCTTAACAATTTATTTTCTTCTTTTGGAACAACGGTACGAAACGAGAAATGTAAATTGATACTTTCAATCTATACATATGTCTCTCAAGAAATTAGCAAGAAACAGAGATAGTATAATATGCGTAAACTTCTTTTAAATAATGTTATAAAAATACTGTTTCATTCGTTCCTTTTCTGTTTTTTTAAAGGCTTCATTAATCTTATCACATGAGCTATAACAAAACATTATACCTTGTTTCATTTCACTGCACTTTCGGAACGAAAGATGCAAATCCGTGTATACCAATTAGGCTGAAGGTTTCTTTCGCTAGTGTCACTTACGGTCTGGAAGGGATTGGAAGTTCAGCCAAAGTCCATGAAAATACCGAAATAAGAACGAGTTGTTTAACAACACTCTGTAAAAAGTATTTACATATTATATATACTTTATATATGTTGTATTTACATACTTTTTTATGCAATTTTTCATTGTTTAAATACAAATTTTACACATATTTGCTTACCGTTTAATGTCTTATTTGAAAAATGAAGATGTTACTCATTTTTTTTAGTATTGAAATTTTGGAAAAAGGACTGCCCACAATCTTATATTGCAATTGCTGCTCATATAATAAATCATTTGCTATTTTTGAGAATTTTTGTGAGTATTGGAGCAAAATAAGAATAAATGTTCTATTGGGGATGACCATACAGCGATATTTTCTTTTGATGCACTTGGCATAGAGATGCCCGAAATGCCATTACCATTAGATTTTTAATTAGCAGAACAATCACAATATATTATTTGTGACTATCATTGCTTTCCGAATCAATATATTAAATAATATGCTTCTTTCTGTTTCTTTAAGGGCATTTAAACATTTTTGACGCTTCGACATACTAAAAAAATCGTCTACACGATCTAATTATTCATTAAATGTGAGACTGCAGATCTAAAGCTAATGGTCTGGTAAAAAAAAAACTCTCTTAATCCTCATAAACAAATACCACATATTCATTTAAAGAGACACCATACAACATGCTATTCGGAAACAATTCCTTTACTCTTATATTTATATAATCAAAATCCACCCGCATGTGAGTAATATTTCTCTCTTTTCGAGTAGAAGGTCCAATCAGATGTATCTTAGATCCTATGGAAATACAATGCCATTACCAAAAAAAATAATAAGATTTCCAAAAGATTTAAGGCAATGACATGTACATGCGACACAAAATGGATAAGGATTTGAGTTTGATTTATAATGTAACCTAGAAAAGAAGAAAGTATTCATTTGAGCGCTTCACAGTATCACGTCTTCCTTTTTTTTTTTTTCCTTCTTTTAAAAAAAATATTTCTAAATACTGATATTGATGTGCCCAATGTTGCGTTTTTTCCGAGCACTGGTTGTAACGTCATACTTAGTTTTTCGTATTTTTCTCGTAAATTATGGATCACGCGCTTAAGTATAGTTAGCTGGGCCTTTTATGTACTTCTATCGAGGAATCTAGCTGGGAAGAGTTTATGCGTAGTGTTTGAACAACTAGTATAGTAGGTAACAGTCCATTTATAAAAATGTAACCCTTCTTTGTATGATGTTTGCTTTTTTGTGAAGTAATTCACAAGGTGATGTAATTCATGCTCTAGATTAAAAGAAAATTTTAAAAAAAATTCTTATATAAATATATAATATGAAATGATTAAAAAACAGTGTGATGGAAATATCCATCTTCATGCACATTTATATGTAAAACTTAGTACAAAATATTTAAAAAATATATCATTGTATCTTTTTTTTCCTAATGATAATTTAAAAAGCAAAAACAATTATTATTATTATTAGTAGTATTCTAATTTCCTCTGATCGTGGTACTTGTGGTGACAGCTTCAGCCTTCAAGGCATTCTTCTGATAGCCAACCGCCTTTTAACTGGCCCAAGTCATCTTCAATGTCCTACTCTTGTAAATTTCCCTACAAAAGAAACATAAAATAAACATATAAAGAACACTTTCGTAACTCACTACAAAGGAAACAAGTGTATAGGGACGTGAATTTATGTTAATGGTTAGGTGTATTTGATATAAATTGTCCAAAAACAAAATAACAGGAACAAGAAACAATTCTTTTTTCCACTCATTCTCACTTTTGTTAGAAAAAAAATTTCTCAGAGTAGTTATAAGAAATATTCATTAAATAGCATGTTTCTTCCAAACCGTGGAATGATGAGTTTAAACCCGCTGTAATGATTTTGACATTTAATTTTTTTGACGGTTACGACGTGAAAGAAGTTTTTAGCAACATGCAATTTAGAGTACATCTGTTTTGAGTACAATTTTTTTTCCACAAAATGTTATGATGGAAATGCCCATTATCATGCAAAGTAGGGTTGAATGTACTTTATGAGGATTTAAGTTTATCCTATTTTCCCAGCAACAACTATTTTCTTATTTTTTAAGGCAATAAGTGATTGTGAAAATTTATAAATTATGATAACATGCTTTTCAATTCACCCGAGTAGCACTTTAACCTTTGCTTTATCCATGCCACTCGTTTGAAGCATGTAATATTTCAACATTTTCTTTTAATGAAAAATACAAAATTAGCATTTATACTCGTTTAATCTTTTCATAGTAAATTATGTATGTATTGTTTAGATTTATGTGAATTAATCACGGTAGAGATTAGTTTAAATTTCATTGCAAATGAATTTCTCGCTTTATTTATTCTTTGAGGCCTTTTGGTTACATTATGAAGCTTCAAATAATTACAGCTATCAGTTATAATATTCTCTTATTAAGCTCAATGGTTGCAAGAGGTTGCTCAAAATAAAATTGATTCGTCTAATGAATTTAAAATTAAACAGTTTACTGAGAAAATGGATGAGAGAGAGAGAGAATCCATCAATTACATATTGATTAAACCTGCATTCGTGTTTCGATGAAACCTGTCTCTAATAATCCTACTAAGAAGATTACGTTCATAGTTTAATATTGTTACTCGGAAAGGTATTTGAAAGATTAACCAATCAATAAATAAATCTGATGATTTATTTTGGCAGGTCTCAGATTACGATTCCAATAAGCCTTTTTTCTATCTTGCAAAGGTATTATGTTACCTGGGTGTTTTGGTATGAATATTTTCAGTCTGTTTTGCTATGTATTTGAAAATAATCATACATTTGAGGTAAATTTAAAAGTTTATCCAATCAGTATATTGTGATTCTTGTAAATCATAACTAGGAATGCAATTTACATAAATGTTACTTTTAACAAGCGTATATTTCTTTATAATGTTATTGAAGTAGCTTATTTTAAATCTTCAGAACGATTTCGATCGTTTTCAATGATTGTTATGCATGTGCATGTTTTGATAAATATGATTTATTAAATCCCTACGAAATAAATCCACATTAAATCATAAAAAGGGATCCTAAGTAATTTAAAATTGCGTTGTAAACTTGTTCTGTTTTATGCTGTCTTTGATCGAAACAATGGCTATGCTTGTCAATAATTTGCATACACATAATCTATTATACCACAAAATCTGCCACTGCCACAACAAACATATATGTTCGTTTCCTATTCTTGATCTTTTTCATTCTAAAATCTATATCTATTAATACTCATTAATTAGGTACCTCATCATTATGTTATTCATCATTTATATAGATTTCTTCAAAGTCGTCTAAATTCTAAATTAAACAATATGAAAGAAGAAATTTTTTTAAAAAATATTAATAAAGTTCCATGATCAATATTTGACAGAAATGAGCATTGTAGAAAATGCGCAAAAGAAAAAAAAGAGCTTTTCTTAGTTTTCGAAAATTGTGGTTTCCTTTATTGAGGCATCAGTATGTTAGTAAACTTTACTGCTGTGGATTTAAGACTAAGAAAGTATTCGAACATCTTCATTTCCCCGATTATTTTTTTAAAAAAGAAATAGTGAATTTTTTGCTATTTTTACACAAAAGTATTTTACTGATACTTAACTCTAATTAATATTACTAAAATTTAATAAATTTTTAAAATACTAAGAAGAAACACCCATTTAAAGTAATAAAATTTAATATGTATAATACAAAACTGCAAGGGAAAAAAGTCAAACTTATTTTTAAATAAAGAGAAGACGACGTTTTTTTTAAATTTTAACAACAATAAAAAATAATTTAAAATAACATTTTTAAGGACATGGATTACTAGAGTTATTTCTATCTGTTTAATATTTTCTAACATTATGACAAAATAAAATCATTATAAATTTTGATGCATGATATTTCAAATAGTTTATTACGATGTATTAGCATACTTGCATTATAGACATGTATACATTAATGTAAAATGCTCCTTATTTTGAGAGCAGATTATCATTAAAAATGGATTATAAATTTTTTTCATTTCATTAGAAATTATATGCTTAAAAAACATACAGCTCAGTTTCAGACATGATTATGCCACTCTTTCATGAAAATATTATAAATAATTTGACAAATGAATATTGCTCAAGTTTAATGACTTTACATTTAAAGCAAAAAAACCAACAACAAAAGTCTATTTAATTTTTTGTTTTGTACAAACAAACAAGGATACATAAAAATAATTACCTCATTATTTCCGTTTATTTGTTTTAGTGTTTCGACAATATCATATTATTAATTAGAGTTTGAAGGTTGAGTTTACTCCCATGCTAAAAATGTTTAAATTAAAGGGAAAAACAAATAATAAATAAAAATCCTAAATTGTTTAGAAGTATTAAATCACACACTTAAAACTATATAAAATTAACAATTAATTTTAGAGGAATAGGTAAACATTAAATTTTAAGGGTGCTTTTATGATTTCACATTCTATTAATGTATAAAAATCATGTAGTGAAATTTTGAAGATGATAAATATTGATAACATATGTTTTCTAAATATATTTATGTGGGACGGCGTCCAGGGATGGTTCAAATTTATTGTTAAATGATCACAGAGAGTTAAAATGTCCTAATTAATTAAAACACAACCAAAACATTTAACTATTTACAAGGGGTTTCAAATAATTAACTCAAGAGCAATTTTACTACCGAAATAGCACCATACCCCAATTCAGAAAACACGCCTTCACTCTCAAAAAACGGAGAGACAGATTCCATCCGACCTACCTTAGTGCAATCTTTCGTGCAACTCCCAGTTTTTTCTGCCACATCATAGATATATGACATCACTGTATCGCGAAGCGAAGATTCACGTGGTTTCCATTAGTCGCGCCATCTCTTACAATTCAAATAAGAATCAAAAGAAATAAAAAAAACTTGCATCCTTTTCCTACAAGTTCGGCCATCCTGGGAATCCCTGACTTCAGTGATTTTACATAACATACAATAAATATAGGCCTCTGCAAAATTAATACTAATCGGAGATAAAAATTCCACAATAGACATTCAAGTTTGAAAATAAGGATACAACTCTCAAAAATTAAACATTAATAGCAAAGAAAACAAAACACATTATGTTTTTAAAAAGAATAGGAAACGCTTTTTATAAAATACATCATCATGGTGAGAAAATTTCATTAAATCAGCAGATGAATTTGTTATCTTAGGTCCCTCATGATCACCCATTTTCTCTAAATCATATCTATCTCTAGGTTTTACTTTAACCATTCTATATGGTCCAAAAAACATAGGCCTTAATTTCAAACCTGTCCTAAATTGTGTTCTCTGAATGACCACCAAGTCACCCTTCTGGTAGTTCGGGCCTTTCTGCGCTTCCTGTCATAGGTTCTTTTATTCTGGATATTTTTCTTTGCGTCTTGTCGTAATTGGCTCCTCTGTTTTGAAATTCTTCCATCATTTCGTCCATCAGTAACTCCTTCAGACGAAGGTCTTCCTTGTTTCTCATGGTGACGCCAATTAATGATTCAAATGGAGACCACTTAGTACTACGATTAAATGTACTATTTAAAATTCTTTGAAGTGGGTCTACGAACTTGATCCACTTGGTAGACTACGCAATTGATAGTTTGGTCAAAACGGGAATAATAGTTCGGTGTATTCTCTCGACTTGGCCATTCCTCTGGGTACTCCGGTGGGACTTGCAAATGCGAAATGTTTTCATTAGCACAATAATCTCCAAAAGCTCTAGAGGTAAAAGCAGAGTCTTTGTCTGTTATTATTCTTTTGGATTACCAAAAGTCTTTTGTTGCAATTTTAATTTATCCAAAGCATCTTCTGCGGAAGTAGATCTAACGGAATAAGGCCAGGTAAATTTTGTAAAAGCATCCGCTATTGTAAGAATAGCCTGATAGAAGCTTGTTATAGTAGAGAGTGTTAGTAGAATATGCTTGTTAGTAGAAGGCAAAGGTCCAATAAAATCGACGTGATTATTACTTAATGGCATATCTTCTTTAGGAATGGGGTTGAGAAATGCATCCTTTTTCCCATTCTTTTTGTTGGTCAAAATACATGGAACACAGTTAACAATTACATTCCGCACTTGCTTGCTCAAATTGGAAATGAAAAATTTATATATATAGGTTTGACAACTCCTTTAGTCTTGGCAACGGAGAAATGTCTCTTCTCATGTGCTAACTTTATTATCTCAGTTTGCATATCTCTTGGTACAACTATCAATTCACAACCTTCAACATATTTGTAAAATATTTCGTTTTTATCGAAAAAGTTTGAATTGCTGTTTGTTTCAATCAGTGACCTTAGATTCTGAGTGTATTCATCCTCTTGTTGTGCCCTTTTTAATCTTATGGTTAGAGTATCGTTAGAAATTATCGCGACTGGATATCTGCTAAGGGCATCCACATGTTGCATTCTCTGGCCGGAACGATGCACAATTTCATAATCAAACTCTTCCAGCAATAATGCCCATCGCGCTATACGAGTAACCAAATCCTTTTTGTCCATAGTCTTTTGAAACTCTGAGCAGTCCGTTATGACTTTGAAATGATTTCCCATAAGGTAGGTACGAAATTTATTTAAAGCGTTGACAACAGCAAGAACTCCAAGTTCATAGCTACTATACCTCTCCTCTGCCAGAGTAGTTTTCTTAGACATTTATTGAACAGGATGCAATTTTCCAACTTCTGCCTCCTGGAGTAAGACGGCTCCGTATCCTTGTTGACTTACGTCCGTGTGCAATTCGGGTGTTTTTCCCTGCTGGAAAATACTTAATACTGGACTTTCAGTCAATAATTGCTTGAGCTTTTCAAATGCTTCTATTTGAAGTCGTTCAAAGGCAAATGGATTGTCGTTTCTAATTAGATCACTCAAAGGTTTCACTATTTAGAGTACGATGGAATAAACTTTTGAAAATAGCCAGTGAGTCCTGATAAGCTTTGGACTTGTTTGGCAGTCGTTGGTACAGGGAACTTCTTGACAGCTATCGTTTTTGCAACTGAAGGGCGCACCGTTCCATTTTCAACAACGTGACCAAAAATTCCACCTTTCGTTTTAAAAACTGAGCTTGGCTTGAGCTTGGGCTTGTACCCAGCTTGGGCTTGTACTGAGACCAAAAGGTACCTTATTAAATTCGAACTGCCCGTCTGGTACAACAAAGGAGGTGAAATGCTTGCAATCCTCGTTCGCGTCGACATGAAAAAACCCATTTTTTAAGTCTAACGTGGAATACACTTTGGTGCCTTGCAATCTATCCAATACGTCCTCTATCAGTGGCAAGGGAAGCGATCCTTGACTAGTTTTTGGTTCAGTTTCCTATAGTCAATGCATAGTCTGTCGGTACCGTCTTTCTTCTTGACAAACACGATTGAACTTGCATGTTCAGAAGAGTTTAGTCTCACGATTCCCTTATCCAACCATTCGTCGATCTGCTTGTTGACGGTCTGATTCTCCAGAAATGACAAACGGCGTGCTGTTTGGTAAACTGGTATATCATCCTTCAGGATAATTCTCATGGACACATTTGTCGTTTCGGTCTTCTTAGGTGTATAGCTGTTGATTAGTTCAGAGAGTTCCTTTCTTATTCGAGGATTGATAACATGTTTAACTTCGATTTCGTCTTCAGTTCTTTGCTTCATAAACCTGTCTATTCACAAACCAAACCTTCTCTTCGTGTTTACGGAAATAAACACTTTTTCTATCAAAGCCAACAAAAGCCTATTCCAAAATGTCCGATCCTATCACTGCCTGGAACTCCAAATGCACCGCAGGCACGACATGCCATATTACGGAATATTTCTCTCCATCCAATTTGATTTCTCGTTGGAACGATCCCTTTGTTTTGACTTCGTACTTTCCAATCCAGATAACACGACAATGTCCTTCGAGAGATTCTATTGCTCGATGATTCCTTTGCTTACATCTTCACGAATGAGCGAAACTGAGCTTCCAGTGTCGATTAGAGCCTCAAAAGTCTTGTTTCCGATGGTTATTTTCCTGGTCTTAATTCTGTCTTGCTGAATACGAGAACAGATCTGGACCGGAGAGCTTGAAGATTTATTGATTTTCGTACCTTGTTGCGCTTTGTACAATCTACGGCATAGTGACCTGGTCCCCTGCAGTAGCTACATGTTACCTGTTTAACTCTTTTATCGTAAGTTCTCGTCGATTGAAAGCATTTTCTATCATTCCAATTATTTCCAAGGTGAAAACGTTCTTGCCTTCGAGAACAGTTATCGTTATTGTTCGATCTCTTAGCAAATGAGTTTAACTGCTTTGGCCTATAGTTCTTCGGACGTCCTCATAATCTTCAAATTTGTTCGCTAGCTCAATAGATGAGTTAATAGTAGACCATTCGTCCCAAAAGTGTTCCTGAAAATCATACGGCGCCTTCTTCTTTATCTGATCGACTATGATTAATTCTCGTAATTGGTCGTAGGTGCTAACTTTTAAGCCCAAAGTCCATCCATCAAAATACGTCTGTAATTCGTGTTGAAAATCTTGCCATGTTCGTTCATCGGACTTTTGGTAAACAAAAATAACTGACGAAATTTTTCCGGAAATAATTTAAATCTTTGTAAGAGTAAATCCTTTACATGATCGTAATAATCACATTTATCAGTTGGTTCTCTTCCGATCACATGGGCAATTTCGACGGGTATTAACCCTATAAGTTTTTGAACCCAATCTTTTTTCGGCTAGAAAGTTAGTTCTGCATGACGCTCAAATAAGGTGAGATTCAAACCAATATCTTCCTTCATATTAAATTTATGAAAAGTTTCGTGAATCAGTTTATTCGATATTTGAACGTTTTCGGCATTATTCGGCATACCAGCAGTCTGTTGTGCTTGTATTCGCAACTTCTCTAATTCGTACTCTCGTCTTTCTCTCTCCTTTCGCATACCTTATCTCTCTCTCTCTCTCAGCCTTTTCGCATATATATATCTCTCTCAGCCTTTTCTCTCTCTTCCTCTTTGTACGTTCCTCCACAATGCTATCAAGCATCTTTTTAACATAGTCTTCAACGAAATCTGGGCTTTTTACGATCAGCTCCTTTAACTTCAATTTTGTTATATTTGCTTCGATAGTAAGATCCAAATCTGCGGCGAATGACATCAAATCCTCTTTCTTTTTCACGAGTAAGAATGCCATTTTTATACTCAGAGTGGTGACCTAGAGAACAACTTAAAGTATCCGAACACGTTCGGAGTACTTTTTTTAAAAATAGCATATTAAAACATTTTAAATACTTTTTTAGGGATGAATACCTATAAATACTTATATTTTACTAACAATATATTTTTAAAAATATGTAAATTTCACAAAAATCACAATTATAAGTAAAATTTTAGCAATATTTTTGAAAAACTTTAAAGCAATTAGAGAAAAAAATAATAAACTTGTATCAGTAAAAATATTACTAAAACAAATTATATGCATTTTTCTAGAGTATGTACTAAAATTTTAATGTTTTATTGAAATATAAAAATTTTAGAGCTCATCGAGTAAATATTATAGGAAATGTGTCATATATTTAAAAGACCATAATTTAAAAAATTGGCCATAAATAAGAAAATATTTATACAATAAGAAATATTTTAGTACATACTCTAGAAAATAATATAAGTATCAGGTTCAAAAAGAGTTTTACAGAAATATATTCATAATATTTTGAGTTATCAGACTCAACGTGAATACATTATGCGTAAAAAACAATTTGGAGAAAAATGGAATTAAAGTTTAAACGTTTGTTGTTTTAATATAAATTATACATATAGAAAGCTAAAATCCTCCAGATTTGTACGCTATGCCCTCATGTACTTCAGCTTTGGCTAATTTTCTTTTCTTTCGTGATCTATTTTTTTTTCTGGTGGTTTTAACTTGAGATAATGAAAGACGCTTTGATTCACTAATGCGCTCTTCATCGAGTTGAGCAAAACCTCTTACAGTATTGACACCAATTTGTATTTGAGCATGGTTTAATACATCTAAAAATCCCTGAAAACCTTTGTTAAATTGTATGACAGCCATGTGAGCTAATAATCTCAGAGTTTGTAACTCAACAAAAATATCTTTGGGGATAAATTTCCACAGAATGCCATTAAAACTTTCATTTGCATTCTGTGTTTTCCCGTGTAAGTATTTATTCAATAAATGCTTGTCACATAGCTTCATATAATGAGGCTTAATGATTTTAATTATTTCTTGTAGAAGCCCTTGCCAGGATCAATATGCATCCTTCCGTCAAATGTAGCTCGTTGAAATTTGCACCAGCTGTCGGGTCCAACTGGACATTGGCCATGCATCGGTTGATTTTTGTTGGAACAGCAATGAAAGAATGCTTCAATTACTGCACTTTGCATTCTTTCTATGTTATTGGCATTGGATCTGATAGCTATACCATAATAATTTTGCAGTTTATCGATGAAACTATTAGTTAATTTCCACGACCTCCCAGACATTTTTGCTTCAACTTCAACTTTCGAAGCCTTGAGCCAACGCGCTTTTGAATATGGGCAATACATTTAAATTTTTAACGCTGTTTTTCCCATAAACATTTTTAACAGCAACAAAACTTTTAGAATCCCCATCTCCATAAAAATGCACATATTGCACATATTCCAATTTTCTCATCTGGACAGATCTTTCAAATATTCGATACACAGGGCCGATCCTAGCAGGTGTGCAGCGCGTGCACCGAACGAGGGCGGCCAATACAAGGGGCGGCCGCAGGCCGCCTATAATTCTATAGATCAAGCAAAATTTTTCGCGAATTTCTCAAAATAATTTTAAAAAAAATCGAATAAATATGTTGAATAGTTGTTGAAAAATCTACATAAGTCAGGATTTCCCGATAGCATAACATAGTTCAAGAAATCTAGAGTTCGTGTAGAGTTCACTAGTCCATTCTCCATTAATGCCTACTCTTTTTACATATCCTCCATTTCATAATTAAAATTCGAGGCAGAGCCGCAATACCGCAATAGAGAAAGTATTTTTTGTTTATCAGTGGAACTAGTGGTGAATTGGACCGATGCTTAACAAAGGCATCTCAAGATCTAAGACACGAGTGTGTAAATTCAATATGCATTTAGGCAAGTTAAAAGTTTTCATTTAATAATAGCTTTACAATTTTGAAAAACAAAATAGTTGAAAGAAGTGATTTTGTGTCAATGGTTTTACAACGCTTATAAACAATGCCCAATTTCCTTTTTAGTGTAAATGTTGTACCTCTATTAAAAGGCAGTTTCTTGTTGCTTTACTTGGTATCAAGTTATTTGAGAAAAAATCTTGCAGCTTCTTTTGATCAAATTATTTTATTGGCAATGCCTGCAGGAAAACACTTCATCTAGTATTATTAATGTTAGCGAAATTCTTAATTTCATTTTTATGTTGTATGTACTTAATGGTACTTTAGTACTATAGTTAAAAAAATGCGGGTTTTATGCATTTTCTTAAAACCCTAAATGTTACACGACAGCATATAATCAAATAGGCAAATCAAGATATTCACAACATAGCACTAAAAATAGATATTAAAACTAATCATGACCTATATATATATAGGCATTTAAATATAATAAGAAAATGGTAGATCCATCTTTAACTACAATTCTATTAATTTGCAACATAATAATATTGTATGTAATTGTCATAATTATGAAGATTTCATTGATGATTATCATAAACATGTCATTTCTGGTAATTTAAATATTATTAAAGATAAAACTCTCAGAGAATTAATGGTTAAGGGTACTGGCTTTAGAATTATGCGTTCTAATAATAATAAAGCTATTAGAGCACAAATTTCTAAAGATATTAATAACTTCATTACAAAAATAGCAATTAAATACAACTTTCCTTTCGAAGCATTCAATGAGTTTAAATGCAAAGTTTTGAGTGAGTTACTTAATCTTAACTATAAAACTGATAAAAATATTCTTTATAAAGATATAAAACAACAAATTTCAAATCTTCAAAAAGATTTCATTATTGTATATGTAGATAAAGTTCAGGGCAACTATGCAATCATTTGCAAATGGTTTTATAACTTTATACTTAACAAACAGTTTCAAAACAATAATGCGTTTATTAAATCTAATAGCAGCAATAGAGAAATCAGTAACCGTATTTCAGCTTTTTATAAAAAACTAGATTTATATACAAAGAATATCAAATTTCCTTATATTTTTCTTACACCAAAATTTCATAAGTGTCCAATTAAATTCAGAACTATTACTAATGGTTTTAATACCTATATTACACAACCAGGCAAGGTGTTGCAAAAAGTTATACAACACACTCTAGACAATATCTCAAACTCCATTATTGTAAAGAATAGTAAAGATATTGTTGAGTATATGCAAGGTAAAAGTGTTAAATCTTTGCATAGCTTTGATTTTGAAGACTTATTCAACTCTATTGATATAGAGGATATGATTAAAGTACTTAGAAATGTTTATACTAAATATTCATTAAATAAATTGATAAACTATGATAAATATAATATTATTATACAATTTGTTTTGAAAGAAAATTACATATTTCATAATGACTCATATTATCAACAAATTAAAGGTCTGCCACAGGGTGGCCCAGCTAGTAATAGTTTGGCTAATATCTATTTACACTATTACGAGAATGAAAAAATTGATACAGACTCTAGTTACTTTTTTAGATACATCGATGATCTAATTATTTTCAGTAATAAAGTTGACTTTACTCCTATATTTGATTATTATCCAACCTACCTGAAACTATTAAAAACCAATTGCAATATAGAGTCAGCAAATTTCCTTGATCTAGAATTAAAAGTTGAAAATAATATGCTAAAAAGTAATATTTTTGATAAAAGAGACTCTTTTGATTTTAATGTTATAAAAATGCCATATTGGAATAGTACCCTTCACATTTCAATTTTTAGAAATATCATTCTAAACTATATAAAAAGAAATAATGATTTAGTATCTGAAGAAGTATTGAGAATTAATAATTATAAAAAATTCTTTCAAAGTTGCCTAGACTATAACTATCCAGCTAATTTTATTTATAAATATATGTCATCAAAGTTATAGCTATTTAATTATTTTATTTTAAGTATTCATTTCTATTTATTTTATATAGTATATAATTTTATTGTTATATTTCTTAATATATTTAGTCTATAGTATATAATATTCTTGATATATGCTTATATTAAGTTTAGTTACTATAAATATACATAGATGGCGCCTTTATTCTTAGTATTGCTGTGTTTTTGATGCAGTGAGTCAGTACATTGTGGAATCTGTATACATCGGGTAAGATTAGAGTTTCTTTGCTCATTTACATTATTGTTAATTATGGTTATATTCATTATTAACCTCTCTTGCAAATATTTTTGTTTATACATATTTATATTTGTCTATTTCTTCCGGATTCCTATGGTAATTTAATATTGCAATTTCTATTCTATTGCTGTTATATTCACCCACGTGGGTTTTAGGCTTTTGCCTTAGTTTATATGGGAAACTATTATGTAGAAACAATTTCTGCTGCAGGAGAAGGTTGAGATCTCAAAAAACAATGTTTAATCCTGTTTCACTGTCCTAAACCAGTGACAGCTTGAGAAATCATAATAGTTTTCCCCGCTAGATACATTTTTTTGGTTTGTCATGGTTCCATGTTCTTGGTTCTTCCGGTCTGATCTTAGGATGCTTGGGATTTATTAGTCTTCTTTTGAATTATTTACTGCTATATATATATATATATATATATATATATATTTGTCCACTTTTATGTATTCTCCATCTCCTAGTTGAAAAATAATTTCATGTCACCTGATCCACTTAGCCCGCTACCGTGTTCACTATTTTTCTACGTTAGCAGCAAGGGCTGGGAAAACTAGACCCATGTCCGGGGTGGCATTTGGACCGAATTTAAAAAGTAATTTTTTTTTGTTTCAAAAAAATTTGTATGAAAATATTTTCTGAAATATTATTATTCATGCTTTAGAAACCTGGAACACATAATCATTTTATAGACTGAATTGAAATGCCGACCGCTACTAATAAAATTTGTAACTACTACATTTTTTGTAAAAGCGACTATATCTTTTATAAAAAGGACGATCTCACACATTTGTAAAAAAGACTTTATCTTTTGTGAAATTGTACTAGGGGGCGATTTGTTGTACAAGTAAATTGGCACCCAGCCTCGGGAAACAAGTATAGATACGCTTATCTTAGTATGATTTTCACTGGCCTGATATAAAGGGAAAAACGGTAATTATCTTGTTTTACTTATGGTATTACTACTTTAAGAATGACTCAAATGTTCACAAAACAGAATATTTCTTTTAGAGCAGCGTTCGGCAAATTGCAGTTCTTTAATATTTCATTTTTATGTACAATTAAAAATTAAGGCTGCTAAAACGTTATCGTTCACACTTTCTTATTTATAAATGTGTCTTGGTGGGAAAAATTACTTGCATTTACATGCACATTTAAATATTGTATTGGCTTACTGATAGAATTTATTGTTAAATATGTATTTGATTTATCTTTTTTGCGATGTCCAGTTATGTATTTGTATTTAGTATTGTGAATTTGGTATTATATGTTAAGTACTTATTTATTTATTTCGTACTGTATACGTTTGATGTCTGTTTTCTTATGTGTTGAACCTTGAATGGTTCAAAGCTGATGTGTATGTTAAATCAGGAAATTTGATACGCTTTCTCTTATTTTCTTATGTCACTCTCTCCCCATCGGGAGGGAGGTCAGAATGGACATTCTTCCCCCACACAACACAGAATGTCCGGTGTCAGCTAACTTAAAGGGGACAGAGGCAATTAGAATTTTTGGAAGATATCTAGCGCAACTGGAGATGTTTTATTTTACTCTTGAGTAAAGTTACTTGACTTGTGATCGTTGCTATCAACAGACTCCTTTTCGAAGAAGACACAAATCAATATGTTTCATTTAGATCGTATGAAATAGCAACAGGTAATTATGTTTTTAATTTTGAATTATTATTTATTTTTTAAGGTATACATTAAAATACACACATTTTGTAGTACCTCCTGTAAGATACACTTTGAAATAGGCTCATTTAATGTTGATATCGTTCTCTTTAGAATATGGACCTTATCTATTTACCTCTCATTTAGGGACATTCAATTAAAGTGAAACTAAAAAAATAATTCAAAGATAAATTAAAAGAAAAATAAATAATTTTTTTTAGGGTAAAATTTTAGGATCTCAAAGACAAGAGAGAGAATAGTATATAGCTTGTGTTTTTCTTTAAATAAATCAAATAAAGTGTTAGCCTAATAAATCAATGTAACTTAATAAGGGGGGGGAGTACAACACTGTATGTTTGACGCTTCTATTTATAGACAAAACAGAATGTATAATAAAGCTATTGTATACCTCATGGACTCGCGTTTTCTTTGGATTTACATAAAAATAAAAACGCGTGCCTAGGCTGACACAATGCAAAGGCTTTCAAAAAGATCCGTACAATAGAGTATTTTCCGTAACTTTCTGTAAATACAAGATTTTACTGCTGATTTCAAACATTTATTCATTAAAATTCTTAGTTGAAAAAGTTTTATTAACTTTTCATTAAATTCAAAATTAAGAAGGAAAAAAACCTGTGACTAATGTACTTATTTGGACATAATTTATTTAAAGAAAGATATACTGAATTTCTAATTATTTTAATTTGCTTAGCATTAAAGGATAAAATACATAATATCTGGTCTTGTGGGTTTAAATTTCTGGAATTAAGACATATTGTGTAGGTTCCTTATTTGGAGGTACTATTATATTTTTACCATATTAAGTTAAGTGTTAAAGAATATTTTATTGTATTTACTTTTATGAAAAAGCGGATTATAAAAATAATATATTTAGTTTAATAAAATATCTTTTGGTTTATATACATATATAAATTGCGTAAAAAATAAATTCACGTAAGTGAATAACGATTTTAACTGAAAAGTCCACTGAACTAAAAGAAAACTAGCTTATTTTAATATCAATGGAATTATTTTGTATATGTACCCATAGTTATACTTAAGAGTATATGAATCATAAAATTTTATCTTTGAATGAAATCCAAATAATATTGTTGGCGCAACCTTTTTTTCTTAAGAGAGCTTCCACTTTCGGAACTAGACATTGCACAATCTTCATAACTGTTCTCAGTATTAAAAAAATTTGCTTCATTTGTCTTGTTTATTGTAAATTTTGATTTTTTTCTTCTGAATTTTTCATCATGAATCATTTTTCTGTGAATCATCAAGTTAAGTCAATATAACAAATGTGTTTTTAGATGGGGTTTTTTCTCTCTCTCTCTCTTTATACAAAAGAAGTTTAATAATATTATTTTGTAATTATGGTATATTTTTAAAGTAATTGCATTATTGCTGATAGAAATATCTAAAAGGCATTTCTTAAAAATTCTTTCAGAATATTTAAAGTTTGGGAATTAGGTCAATAATAGGTGAGTTATTTAAATGTTTCCTTCTTTTTCTCAATCAAAAAATAAATTTAGCACCATTATTTCATTATTATAAATTTATTTTCAAATGAGACTACATGTGTTAAGATTTAAATGTTATTAAAAATATTTCGAAATGACATTCTTTGCAGAAGCTGAATGAGTGAGTGAGTGAATCTTAACGTCCCACTGTTTAGCTACACGAGGGCTATTGGGGACGGTCCGCGTAATTTTTCAGAAGCTGAAAGACGGAATTTGTTCGAATGAGAAATATAATGTATTTCATATTATTATTTTAAATATTGTTGTCTTTTTGAGTATTTTTATAAGTGTTAATTTTGGTATTTATTATGATTATAAATTTCTAGTGTTATATTAATAAGAAAAAAGGAAAGTGTATTTTTTCTGTAGGAGCAGTATAAATAGAACATTATATTTTTTATAGATTTAAATTTATATAAATCCCTTCTATCTTCTGTGCGTGCTATGTACAGATGTATATGTGGAGGATAATTAAAAAAATTCAGAATTAATAATTTTAATTTTGAAAAATCTTACGTTTGAATAAATCAAGGTAACGTGATATTGGTTAATTTAAATTTTAAGTTTAATTACGCCACAGCTATAATTTACAGATTTACATTGAAATTAACTTAGTAATTAGATTATTAGAGTCCCAGTTCTGTTATTTTGTGATGGAGGAGTTTCTGGCGTTCGTCTTCGGTGAAATTTTCAGACCATCTCTTTCTCTCCCCTGCCCTCTCTAGGCTTCGGGGATGACAGTGGTTCCCGTGTCTTTAGTCGAATTACATTCGGTTGATGGCAATATTTTTAAGGGTGCAGGTGTAAATTTCACGTAGGGTGACCATACCCACAAAGAAGCCGAATCACAGCTGTGTTGCGGAACGTCACAATGCATTAAACATAAATTAAAAGAAAGAGTGTTTCAACGAAAGTAAAATAGGGACTTTTTTATTCTCTGTTTTAAATTTACGATAAGATTTTGGAAAATCTCAAATATATCGAATTTTAATTCAAATGAGTTAATTTTTGATGAATTAAAAATTTTTGTAAGAAAGCAAAGCAATTTATCAATTATTTTATACTTTCCCAACTTAATTGATATATATGTTGTTGAAATTTTAGAATGTCCGAGGAAGGGCGTAAAGAAACTAACAGGTGCCCATTATAAAAGAATAAGACTCGAAAAACAAGCCCATTTTAAAAAAAACAGGCTGAAAGTTTACTGAATTACTTACAAGACACTAGAAAAAAAGGAAAGCAGTATAGAATCAGATTAAGACTTTCATGATTAGGATGTTGCAGATCAAATAAACAGAATAGATAGTGGCACTGCTGTTGTAGGGTGAGTGAGTGAATATTAACGTCACACTGTTCAGCTACACGAGGGCTTTTGGCGTTGGACCTCGTCATTTTGAAACATGGTTAAGTGACGAGGACGACACCTGAGGTGGCACCTCCTCTCCTAACTATCACACACCAAAGGAGGACCTTTGAGTTCTCGACAGATTTAACTTGCATCGCTCCTCTACACAGCGAGTTTTTTAGTGATACTGGGCTCGAACTCGTGACATGCAGCCACGATCCGATACCTTGACCACTAGGCTACCGCGGTTACACTGCTGTTGTAGGAACTCCTCCAAAAAAATCCTAAAATCACAATACTCTAACAATGATATTTAGTTCAGATCTAGGAACCTGGCCAGCTATTCATCAGACGCCGATAGATGTTTTTTTAGTAAAGAAGACCCTCATAAGCCATTGACAAAGTATAATTTTCTTATGACGACGCCGGTCGAACATTTAGCTCATATTGTTATACTAAAATTTCCAAAACGGTGAAAAGGTTATGCTAAATCGTTAATCCATTACAAAAAAACTGTGCATATTGTTTTTGCGCACAAACTTTTTGTCCGTGTTATTAGTTTCTCTTTCCATGGAATATTT